>PVKS010012246.1:43750-54399 GCA_004027875.1 Aplodontia rufa
GTAAGCTATTATGTTAAGGATACATTAGTAAATATTTTTCACTAGTACTCAGCCTAGTGAAAAATCCCTAAGCCAAAGCAATAAATAAGAAGATTTACTTTCCCGTTGATGTGCTAGATTTGGGGTTTGGAAAGTTTTCCTGGACTCAGAAAAAAGAGGGGTACATAGAAAGGGATTAAGTGTGGAGAAAGTAGGCTCCCTCAACCAATGGCATGTCCTGTTTCTGCAGCAACTCACATTCAATGTCACACCAGTCTGAAAATCTATCCTTCTAGCTCCAACTTCAGACAACTTTGAAGGGCCATTCCAGGTCCAGAATTCTCCATGAAGTTATCTAAAGCCTTTGTTGAGGTTGCATCATAGACCAGCTTCTCCCTGTGCCTAATTCAGCTTCATTCCCTTCTCTTCCACAGGTTTTGATCTCAAGAGTATTTTTCTGTGTTTTACATAATCTAAGCTATGCTAAATATTCCTCCCAATTTCTGTTATCTTATCTGTACTTTTCTGTTCATTCTTGAGAGCCTGTCTGAGCTAAAGGGCTCAGGGTGTAACTTTTCCAGTTGGGGGACCTCACGTGACCAACTATATGCAATTAGCAGGGAAGCCCCTTCCTGTTTGAATTTCTCCTTCTTCTCTAAGACCTGTCATTCGTTTACCCTTATTGCTTCCCTGCTCTCCTTAAACATTTTGCTTGTCCTTGTGCTCAGCCTGCATCGAGTTGTATATGGAGGGCTCTGAGGAGTGATGGATAAAGGTCTTATTGCGGTCTAATCTAACCCCAGCATGAATTACCTGAAATATGACCTGTCCCACAGCCAAGATGTTCTTTGTACTAATCCAAATTCTTTTATTTAATAGGATCTCCTTCTTTGGCTAGAGTTGCATTACCCAAAGCCTGTTTCAGTTGACCTAGTTAAATATATGCCAGGCTTAGGGGAAGGAAAAAAATCCATCCTCCCATGCACAGAAAACATATTTTAAAGGGTGCTTAGGTCAAAGATTGATGAAGTCTCCTACACAATTTATAACATAGTTTCAAAGGGGAAAATGCAACCACAGTTCAAAATAATTGATTTACACACAAACTTTTGAAATTTAAGTCTGTGAAGTGCCTGTAGCTCTAACAAAATCTTTGTCATTGCTCTGGAAAACTTAATATAATGTGTTGATGAAAGAGGTAAAATGCTTAGTAGGGGAAGCTGTAGAGTCCTACCAATGAAACCAAGAGAGGAGTGTAGCAAATAATAAGAAAAAATCCCACAACAGCAGTAAATGTGTTTGGTTGAATGACGTAGATCTCATGGTGCTAGAGACCCATTCCATAAATCAAACCAGAAATTGAGTTCATTCTTTCAGTGCAAATAAATCATAGGTTGATGTGTTAATTTACACAACATTAGAGTCCTTTTTGGAATACTATGTAAATGGCAGGAAAATGTTCTAATTCAGTTTTCATATTTTTAATTTATTCTTTCCCATAGACAGAGATAGATACATACATGCACACATTTAATATTGGGTAAATACATACATGTAATATAGGGTCAGCGTCCCTGGATTATGTTTGGGTTCCCTCAGGCAGCGTGTGCTTCAGCTCTACTCTGACCCAAGGTGACTCTCAGGACTTTGATATAATCACACCCCCAAATATCGTCCCTAAAAAACTGATAAATCTAACTCTGTGAACTCAAAGCAAAATGCAGATTTTCGTCGAGTCTTGGAAGGAAGTACAGGGAAGTATTAACTGCGTGCATGCCGTGGGAAAATGTTACACCACTTCCCTTTAACTGTAAGGTTCCCTAATCTGTTTTTCCTCCCCACTCCATCTTTTTAAACTCATTGGTCTGGCCAGGGGCAAGCCTACTTTATTCTAATTTACTCTTAGAGACCTCCTTATGTCACCACTACCACCACCATCACTGCATTTCCACTCAACTTGAGAAATAAATTTTCTTTTGTCTTCTTCCAATTGTATTCTTGGGTATTGCCGTGTTTAGCGAAATAAAGGAGGATCTTCAGTAGACCTATTTGTTATAAAAGGCAAAATGGGTTGTAAATAACAGTACTTGTTAAATTCAGGTAAAACTCATATGTAAGGACCACGGATGAAGTGACCCCATACTGATTATTCTGTCTAGGCAGAGTATTTTTAGACAGACACAATTTAAAGTAGGAAGCTTCTGCTTCTGGGGCACCCGAGGTCCCAGGAAAGGTCTTTCTGGTGCTGCCCTCCAAATGCACCAGGGACAGAAAATCACTAGAATTCTTTTAGTCCATTAGGGAGGATGAACAGCTTCATGTTTCAGACTCTTAAGATAATTATTAACATTTTAAAGCATACATAGACTAGAGTTATTAAACCCTATTTTTATTTATTAAAACCAAATGACCTTGGCAATAGATAACCTTCTATTGTGACATCTTGGTTACATTAAGTATGTAAAAATATTGTCATTATTAACCTGCTTCAAAATAAGAATTTGCACAAGTACCATGACTGAATGATAATCATCACATCCTTTGCCTAAATTTAAAAATTCATCTTATTGTTCCAGTAGTTCTTCAGATTCTTCAAATTGATCTTCTACACCTATGTCTATTTGTTCCTTCTCCTTTTCCATATTTTCACCTTACAATTAGGAGATTATGCAATTAGGAGAATATGTGACCAATTTTGCTGCTAATTTTGGTTTACCCCAAGGAAAGTTCTGCAGATGAAATGCCTAAGTTCATGAATGAGTTTGAACTTCAAACAGGAAGTATCTATACATACAGATAGGTATCAAGAGACTAAAAATAAGGCTTTATTTAGAGCATCATTCCCTTTCTGGATTTCAGAACAGGTTTAAGACTTTTTGACTCAAGACAAGAACAAATCAGCATTTAAGTCACAAACAGGGTATTTGGGCAAGGGCAGAAGTAACTTTTTCATTATTATGGCAGTCACTGCTTAACAGCCTGATGGGAGGGAAATAGTGAAGAAAAATACAACTGAACAGGAGTAGAGAAGTTTTCCCTCTTTTTAACCCAGCCAGCGGCCAACCAAACATTCTTTGTGTCATCCACCTCATGCGGGTGGGTGTCGTGGTACATGCTTGTAATCCCAGTGGCTCATGATGCTAAGGCAGGAGGATTGCAAGCTAAAAGCCGGCCTCAACAACTTAGCAAGGGCCTGAACAAATTAGAAGACCCCTGTCTCAAAATAAAATATAAAAAAGGATTGGGGATGTAACTCAGTGGTTAAGCACCCCTGGGTTCAATCCCAGTACCATTAAAGAAAAGAAAAGAAATGCTCTTCAAGAGGAATGTTTTACCTCCAACAGTGGAAATGATTTGTGTTCTTAAAACCCTAGAAAATATTTTTTTGGCATCTAAGTTGCCAGAGGGAGGCGTTAGGCAGAAAGGAGAATTGAAGTTCTTTTTCTAGATTGCTTTTCAAAATTTAAGGAAGGACACCTAAGAAAGCATGAGATCTGCACACTCCACTGTCATGGAGCATCCTCCCGGTTCTGCAGAACAACCTGTAGACAGTCTGCAAAGGGTTGATCCACACATCTCTCTTGTGCTCCATGGAGGTCACAGCAGCATTAGAGCTATATCCACCAGATCCAGGGGACAAATCTTCTTTTGGCCTGCCTACATCTCTGACAGTGTCCAAAACCATAAGAATAATTAATTATTAAAGATCTGAGTAAAATGTTGTGTACTTCATCTAAGTGAACACAAAACATAAAAATGTTAGCTCCCAAAACCTTTTCAGAGAAGATGGAGAGCTATGCTCATAGTACAGGTAGACAGTTTTCCAGTAATTTTCCATGGTACAAAGGTGATAAAACAAACAAAAGTATTAATGTTTGAGGTTCATAATTTCTGTTAGCCTCCCTTGCCAACCATGCCCATCCCCTGCCATTTCCCTATACACATTCGCCAAGAGAAATCACATGGTAGTGCCTGCTTAGAATCCATCTCCCTTCCCTGCATTCCAAATGGATAAGAACAAAATGCTCCAGCAACCCACAAAGATGACCAAAACCTTGAGGGGCAATGAATAGCAGGGATATATAATGTGCCAAGGGCATTTTATGAAAGGACACACTGAGAAGAGGAAGTGCATGGCATAAGACCACTGGGCTGACATGTTATCAAAGAGAAAGTTCTGGGCTAGAAGAGACAAAGGCTTTTCTAAGGTGGGAATGTTAGAGAAAAGAGGACAAGAGAAGTTAAGAGAGTTGTCATTGACCATATATATGAATCCCCTACAAACGTCTTCAGATGGTACAAATAAAGACTGGCATTTCTATGGAGACTGCTATGCTTCTTTAAAAGTGGCACAGCTCAGGTTTGTTCGTGTAGCAATTGTCTATAAGGATGTCCCAAAGATACAAGGGGAACACTATGTGCATAAGCTTCTCTTTCTCTAAGTTTGCCAGAAATTTATTAAGGGGAGTTTGGTGCCTTGTTTTAGACTGCTTAGGTTTAGTGCAAGCCCTGAATGAAGCACATTCACCCAATAGTTTACAATCTTTTTTTCTATGTTAGAATGTTTTGATTCATTAAGACTTCAAGAAATTTATGTGCAGTAGTGGAAAAAATCATGCAGGAAAAGAAGTTTACAAAGACATGTAAGTAGATAGAAAGGCTTACGCAGAGAGAGATGAAAAATATGTTGCTGTGCTTGTTTGCTGAGTACTGGGGTCTAAACAGTGGGGATGCATAATTTACACACTGTTATTTACCCAGCCACATTCAAAAAAATCTGAGAGATCTAACAGGAGCCAGACATATGGAATTTTAATCATTACTTTTATTGTTGTTATGAATTGAATGTAAGATGGCCCCAGAAACTTCTGTTAATGCAAGAATGTTCAGAGGTGAAATGATTGGACTGTGAGAGCGATAACTTAATCAGTTCATCCTAGTTTGAATGGACTGACTTGGTGGCAACCATATCACTAGAGGAGGTGGATCACTGGAAAATGGCCTAGAAGCTTTCATCTTCCTATGGCCCTTTACTACCCCTGCCCTCCACTTCCTGATTGCCATGTGGGAAGCAGCTTCCCTCTGCCATGCTTTTCTACCATGATGTGCTGCCTCTCCTTGAGTCCAGGGAAATATACTCATCCGACCATGTACTAACCTTCTGGAACTGTGGGTCAACATCAACTTTCTCTGTTATTCTTGTCAGGTGTTTTGGTCACAGCTATTAACACAGAAATTGGTCCCATAAGTATGATGGTTGTTGTGACTAACCTAACCATGTGGTTCAGAAGCTTTTGGAAATGTTTTATAGGAGGAGTTCAGAAAAGTTTGAAAATTCAGGCTTGAGAAGACTTAGAATCTTGTAAGTGGAGCTGAATGAGAAATTTTTGTGGAAGCTTAGAAGACTGATAGGAAATTATTTATGTTATATTCTGGTAAAGAACTTGTCTACATTTTCCCCATGTCTTGAGATTTTGTGTGGCTGATTTTAAAGATGATGAACTAATGAATCTGGGGTAAAAATTTTCAACACAGCATATCTCTTAGTCAGTGGCATGGATAATGTTGGCAATTTTTAACCAGATGTTCTGTGAGAATCAGGATCAGAAAGCAGTGCTGAAGAATTTTCAAAACCTATAGTTTGACCAAAGAAGTGCTTGAAAAATTGGGGTCAAGGAAATTGTAGTTGTTAAAGAGATTTCAGCCACTAAAGTGATGCTAAGTACTTTGTAAAGAGACAAGGGGAAATATGGCTTGAGAGCATCTCAGGAATTTGCAAGACCTCACCCACTTTAGTGAATGATGTAGAAGGGAAAAGTACTTTGAGAAGAGATTATGGATGTGGCTAGCCCACACAAGGATGCCTAGGAAGTTTTGTCACCATGGTCAAGCTATGCAGACACTGAGGCTGCAATAGCCATGAAACCAGGGGTCTCAGCTACTGCACAAGCTACTGACAGACCTTGGCATCATCTGCATGGTGCTTATTCTGAAAGAATGCAGGATCCTGGTGTTAAGAGATCATGGAGACTTCCATCAAGATTTCAAAGGAAGACATAGGTGGCCAAAGTGCAGCAGTGTTGGAATCCCTTCAGACTATCCCTGGGAGAGTGATATGTGAAGCTGAAGCTGTGAAGGTAAAGCTGAGCTGGAATGGAAACCCCAGAAATTAAGAGATGCCAATAATGTGGACTGTCAGCAGAGAAAAGCAGCTGACTGTAGAGAAATCCTGGCTTAAAGTGACCCTGTGTACACTGCAACCAGCAAGGTCAAAGGGGTGAGGCTCTCCAAACCCTTTGGAGAGCACATTTTACCACCATATGTTCTAGATCCTGTATGGAAAGTTATAGGCCATGTTTGTGTGGCTGATTCAGTCTTGTTTTGGTCCCATCACTTCCTTCTATGCCCCCTTTTCTCCCTTTGGGAATGGGAGTATTTACTCTGTGCCATAGTATATTGGATATATGTAATTAGCTTTTGATTTTGTACAGGGGCTTACAGCCAAGAGTTTCCCTCATGTCTTGGAGGAGACTTTGGACTTGAACTTTTAGGCAATGTTGGGACTGTTGAGACTATAGGGACTCTTAGAAATGGACTAAATGAATTTTGCTTTGTGAAATGGACATGAGCTTTTGGGAGCCATAAGTGAAATGTTATGGTTTGGATGTAAAGGATTTCAGCAAAGCCTTTGGGTTAATACAGGAATATTAGAATGCTAAATGATTGTAGTGTGAGAATTGTAACCTAATTAGTCCATCCTAGTTTTAGTGGAACTTAGTGGTAACTATATATAAGTGGAGTGTGGTTAGAGGAGGTGGGTCATTGGAAACATGTCCTAGAAGCATTCATCTTCCCTGTGGCTGTTTGCTACCCTTCCCCAACTTCCTAACTACCACAAAGGGAACAACTTCCCTCTGCCATGCCCTTTCACCATGCTGTGCTGCCTCACCTTGGGTCTGGAGCAATGGACTCAGCTGTAAAGTTCTGGAACTGTGGACCAAAATCAACTTTCTCTTCTCTACATTGTTCTTGTCAGATATTTTGGTCACAGCAATGCAATGCTGACTAACATAATTGTTTATAAAGTTATTGGGAGCATGTGCTTAGTATCAAGACCAACTTGACCTACAAGTACTTTTTCTTCCTTCACTCCTAGTTCAGCCCTGGCACTCAAGGGAAAGTGAATCAATAGGCCTGTGAGACCCAAATCTTCTGCTTCACACTAATAATGGGCAAGGAGGCAACAATGACTTCTCATTATATGTGGATTTTAATAAATTACCTTTGTCCTACTAGGACACATTACTGCTTGTCACCTGCTAGCCAGGGACCTCACTCTGCCTCCATAGGGAAGAGTCAGTAGTAGAGGAAGAGGCCAGAAGTATTTCTTGGTGGTGTTGGTGGTTGGAGGGAGGGTGTCACTGGATGGAATCCATAGGGTAGGAGAAATGCATTTGGTCATAGCATTAAGCATTTAAAATAAGTATTGAGCTTATTTTTATGGAGCATCTACTAATGTATTATTGTCATTCTGAGTAATATAATTCAGTCAGAAATGTTTGAAACTCAATAGATCAGTAACAAGATAGTATGTAATGTAAGGGACAAAAGAAAGGGAAATTTTTTACAAAAATATTGAAGTTTGAGAGATAGCATTTTCTTTAAATAAAACATTTGAATTTTAAACAAGAGCTGTGAGAATCTGAAAAAAATTAGCTCTATTCCACTCTTTCTTAAAAAAATACTTGATAGTCCACTTTTATTAGAATTAAACTTAAAATTTTGTTTAAAAATTCAAGGTTTTGGACCTTATACCACAGCTATTAACTCAGAATCTCTTGAGGCAGAGATGGAGAGTCTGCTTTCAACAGCTTCTTTGAGTAATTCAAATGCATGCTGAAGATAGAACATCATTTTTTTGGCCACAGGACAGCATATACCAGATTCACAGCTCTATTTGACACATGGTCAAAGTACAAAATTTATTTTGTTTCTTCTGAGGAGCTAAGTTCTGTTTCCCTTATATTAGATAACAATCTTCTTTATAAAGAACAATTGGAAAATATAAAACATTAATCAGGACAAAGAGTGAACCACATTCTTGCATAGTAAAGTAAGAGAAAGTAAGAATATGACATTAGGAGTTTTGGATTAGACTGCAAAGCTGGTCTGTTGTCATCTCACACTTAGACAATTATTTTTATTCACATGCAGAAAATGTGTATAAATCTGTCTCTGGTTATGCACATGTGATTTTAATGAAATTTCAGTGCCACTGAGCTACACAGTCATCAAGTTGTATAGATTGGCTCAAGTGCTGAACATCCCACTTTGAAATCCTTTAACTAGATTAGAAACCCTGGGTCTACACATTGAAAATGATTTTCCAAGAAGAATCTACAGTAATTAGTAATTAGTAGGTTTTCTGGGCCAACTGTTTCACAGTCTGAGGCAGTTAATCCATAAATGCATTAATTGTATTAGACTGTGTATGTAAAAAATAAAAAGTCTACTAAGTGGGGAAATTACCGAGCAATTCCAGTTCACTGAAAAAAAAAATAGTGCCAGTGGTTGTCTCTAAACCACAGCACATATAAACTAGCTTTTACAGTTTAGTCAATGAATTATGTATAAATACTGTTAACAGTGAATTTTCAAAAAACAGATGTATGCATCTTTTGGATATATTTAGAATAGTTTCAATTTTAGAATTGTCTTAAAAATTAATTTATACAATATAAACATATAAAAGGACCTGTAATCATTTCTTATGGATTGGATTGTCTGTAAGTTACCAGGGACCTAAGAAACTCTTTCAGACTTTAATTGGAAGCAAAACACTACATCTTGCATCCCTACATTTCTACACTTTTTAAAATCTGGGATCCTAGAAAGAAATATTAATGAAATGTGTTCTAGTTCTCTGACACCAATTACACATTATCCTAATTGCTATAATACTTCCACACAGTTTTTTTGCAATAGAAACTTAGAGATGGTGTTAATCAAATTTGTGTCACTGTGACCTAAATACCCCAACAAAAACAACTTAGAGGAAAGAAAGTTTATTTTAGCTCACAGATTCAGAGATTTGTCTGTGGGCCCAAGGCAAGACAGAACATCATGCCAGAAAGGTATGCAGGAGGGAAGATACTCACTTTATGGTAGCCAGGAAGCAAAGAGAGAAGGGGAAGGGGGCACAGGGAAGACAAAGCCTTCAAGGTAATCTTCCCAGTGATCCACCTCCTCCAACCACATTCCACCTGTCTACAGTTACCACCCAATTAGTCCATTCAAATTAGGATGGACGAATTAGGTTAGTTTTCACAATCCAATAATTTCACCTCTTATCATTCTTGCACTAATGCAGGGGGAACATCCATATCCAAACTATCAGAGGCGTTATTACTATGTACTCAATACTATTTAGGGTATACTAACATTTCGGATGTTGCCAATATTTGTCCCTGTCACAGAACTAGACCTGGATGCATACATACTGAAGTTGCACAATAGATATTCAAGAATGGAGTCATATACTCAAGACAATTGTTTTAGTCAGTTTTTTCATTTCTGTGATCAAAAGACCTGACAAGAACAATATTACAGGAGGAAAAGCTTGTTTGGTATTCACGGTTTCAGAATTCTCACTCCATAGATGCCAGCTCCATTCCTCTGGACTTCAGGTGAAGCAGAACATCATGGTGGAAGGGTGTGGAAGAGGAAACAGCTCAGGAATCACAGTAGAAAGGAAAGAGGGAAGGGAAGGGAGAGAGTGCTCCTCTCACCATGAATAAAACATTTACCTCAAAGGCACAACCCCAGTGACCCACTTCCTCTAGCCACACCCTGACTGTCTATAGTTATCACTCAGTTAATCCCTGTCAAGGGAGTAATGCACTGATTAGGTTAAGGCTTTCATAACCCAATCATTTCACCTCTAAACCCTCTTTCATTGTCTCACACGTGAGTTTTGGGGAGATACCCCATATATAAACCATAACAACAGTGTCTTTTGAGCGAATGGGTACACACCACTAATGACCTACTTTCCAAAGTAGGTCACTCCTTTTATCTAATACCCTCAAGATAGTAAGCATCAACTCCCCTCTCAACTATGGAGAATCATCCCCAGATAGAATCTCTGTAATTTTGCTCAGAAATGTTGGAGAATATAAAAGGTTGAGCATCACTTATAGGGTAAAATGCCATCAATTACAAGGAATCAAGACCTTTTTGACTAGGAATATTGGGTTATTTAGGTTAAACTTGTAGAGTTGATATTAGTCTCAGAATCATATCACAGATAGGTACCTGTTGAAATGTGCTAAAATGTCTGAGAAGTGACATCTAGGAATGGAATTAGCTCCAGCACTTCCATTTCTAGGCAAGATGGAGACAGAGTTTACCTCTCATCTGAAAAAAACTGAAATCTAGACAAAAAAAATCCATAAAACACTGGTTGTCAGATATTAGATATCTAATGACATAATAGTGATCCACTGAGAAAGGGAAGAGTATCTGGTGAGCCATATAATATCCTTGACTTAATTCCAGGAGATTTCTTGACTCAAGCTCAGGGAGGTGGAAGCCAAGTAGATATCAGCCAGCTCCCTGATTGTCCAGAGTTAACAGAACACAGTATCAGACAAAAGATTTGCATGGAGAAA
>PVKS010012247.1:0-54320 GCA_004027875.1 Aplodontia rufa
CGAGACAGGTCAGAACAAATCCCTAGGTCGCGTCCAAGTTTCTATTTCTCAAATCTACTGCCAAGATTAGGACTGGTGGTTTATATTACCAATCTCCCCAAACGCACCTGGAAATACTGGCGGGAAGTTGGAGAAATCCCGATCAGTCGCGGAGGTGCAGGGAAAGCCTTTGTCTTCAAAACGCCATCTTGAACTCGCCGAAAGACTTCTATATAGATTAAATAACCACATTTTTTCCTCCCTAAGCCCTAGAACAATGATCAGCACTTCATAGACACTATCAGTATTCTAAATTTACTTAAATAAAAATAACATATACTAGAATTGAAGACTGCATATTAACATTTATTATCTTCTCATCCAGAAGAATAATCCCATTATCTTTACTAACATATAAATTATGAACAATAAACTTTTACATCTATAAAATAAATCATAAAGACCTGTGGATAACTAAACAAAATCAGCATGTGGGAATGTATGTATATGATGAAAAATAAGTAGATCAAGGGGCTGGAGTGGTCACTTAGTGGTTACATGCTTGCCTGGCATGCACGAGTATGCGAGTTCAAACCCTGGCACCATGTACACAACCAAGTATCCATGCAACGAAAGTCACATGAAAAACTAAAAAAAATTGATTCTATTTTCCCTCTTTCTCTCTCACTGTCCCTTTCTCTTTAAAAAATAAAAAGTAATTAGATCAAAATAGCTTGTGGGATGAAAAATCAGTGAATGTGTAGTCCATACAATTCTTAATGTTCGGTGTTGAAATAGTAAGAATATAAAAAAAATGTCCTTAAACCTAAAAGTGTCCCTGCTTTATAATATGTCTGCACAGGCTATGTTCAATTTACTTGGAATGATTGAGACCAGATGTGTTTCAGATTTCATAGATTTTTGAATTTCGGATATGCAAAATGAGATATTTTGCATATACAAAATGAGATATTATGGGGATGGGACTCAAAACTGAGAAAAATTTACTTATATTTCATATACACCTTATACACAAGACCTGGTAAGTTTATACAGCATGCTTACTGCACTTATAACATGAGGTCGAATGTGGAATTTTCCAATTGTGGTGTCCTATTAGCATGCAGAAATCTGCGGATTCTGAAGTATTTTAGTTTTAGATTTTAAAATTAGACAACTTGAACCATTATATGATTTCCTAAATTTTACCTCAATCTAAGATTAGTCACAGTGTTAACCTAGGAGATAACTCAATTTTAAAAGATTATTTGATTTTTAAAATGGAGTTTATGGTACACATCTGGAAAGACATTGCGAAAAATGAACTTCTAGTCAAGGTTTAGTAAGAAATGCAATTCATAGGTGACAAAAGTTGGGGGAAAATGTTCCCCAAGAGTATCATTGCTGAAGTCATTTTTAAAAAAAATATAAATTTATAGTATTCAGTTTATTCAAATTAAGATTGGGAACTCAGTGCAGGTTAGAAATATTGTTTGCATAGGTGCTAAAATAGCAGAGATAATAAAAAATGGTCCATGTGATTATACTATGGACAAAAAGTTGCCCAAGTTTTCATACAGATGCCTATAGAGCAAAGTACATTCTCATAAAATTTAAATGCTTAAGGTTTATATTTTTGGAGTTGCAGAATCCTGAATTTCTTTTAAATCCCATTTTTTTAAATTTCTAGAATTAAGTACCCAATATTAGAGATATCACACAGATGAAAATTGACAAGTGAGGCAGAGCTGACAGAAATGTCACATTAGTACTTATGACAGTGTTGTTTTTGATACTGAAGAGCATCTGGATTAAAACAATCTACACAGTTAATCCTGAGCAATACCTGGTCTGTTTTACTGAGCATTTTATGGAAAATCTTTAAAATCGTAATTTACTAGAAAATTTTTGAACTATAATATGAAAGGAAACTGCACACACTTGTTTAAGCAAATGACAACTAACAGAGAGGTAAGTTTTATGAATTTTAGTTTCCACCAAGGTCAGTAAAAAAATGTATATATTCCAACCTGGGACAATTTCTTAAAGGTTCTGCTGATTTGCTTGGGGGTCATGCATAATTGCAACAGCGCTGCCTTTAATCTGATCAAAAATGTATATTAATTCCTAATTATAACACCTTGTACAAAGTTTGCTGGAAGTGGAAGGTTTTGATGATTAACTTTTTTTATTAGATGGATATAGACATACAATTGAGGGGGAAACATTATCAAGCATTCAAGAACCAATGTATATATACTTAGTTATCCAGGGCTAATTCCATTACACGGATGTCCAGCGTGGGTTCCCCCTGTTGCTTTTTCCCCCAGAAGAACTCCTGAGTTAAATGGATATCTCATGTAGGAGAGAGATCTCCTTCTGAGATGATTCCTCCATAGTCCCACCCTCAGTCTCCTAGGATTTCTTCCTACCCCCTTATCCCCCTGGCCCCCTCTCTACACCTTCAAGTGTCCTAGGAAGTCATCTCCCTGTTGCAAAAAGAATCATACAGTTTGAAGTTATTATTAGCTTAGCCTTCTAACATACTGCTTCCCCATGTAGTCTAGCTTCCACAGATGAGAGATACCATTTGGCCCTTTAGTCTCTGAGATTTGGATACTTCACTTAGCATAATTCCTTCCATCTCCATCCATTTGATATCAAAAGCCATAATATCATCTTCTCTAATGGCCGAGTAGTATTCCATCATATATAAGTACCAAAGTTTTTGTATCCACTCATCGAGTGAGTGAGGGGCATCTGGGTTGGTTCCATAATCTAGCTATAGTAAATTGAGCTGCTATAAACATTGAGGAACCCACATCACTATAATATGCTGATTCTAACTCTTTTAGGAAAATACCCAGGAGTGGAAGAGAGCTGGGTCATGAGGTGGTTCCATCCTTAATTTTTTAAGGATTCTCCACACTGCTTTCCAGAGTGGCTGAAGCAGTTTGCAGTCCCACCAGCAGTGTAACAGTGTTCCTCTTTTCCCATAGGCTCTCCAGCATCTGTTTGTTAGAATTTTTCATTTTTGCCACTCTAACAGGAGTGAGGTAGTATCTCATTGAAGTTTTGATTTGCATTTCCCTTATAACTAATTAGGTAGAGCATTTTCTCATATATTTATAGGCTTTCTGTACTTCCATTGGTGAGAAATTTCTTTTTAGATCCATAGCCCATTTATTGATTGGATTATTTGTGTGTTTGGTGTTTAGTTTCATTTCCTTTTATATTCTGGATATTAGCCTTATGTCCGAGGTGTAGCAGGCAAAGGTTTTCTCCCATTCTGTAGGTTCTCTCATGATGCTCTTGACTAGATCTTTAGCTGTGCAAAAGCTTTTTAATTTAATTGCATCCCATTCATTTATTCTTGAGTTTACTGCTTGAGCCATGGGAGTTTTGTTGAGGAAGGTGTAGCTGACTCTTATGTGTTGTAGTGTTGACCCTACTTCTTTTTCTAGTAAGTTTAAAGTTGTTGGCTTAATATCCAGATCTTTGACCCATTTTCATTTAATTTTTGTTCAGGGTGAAGGATAAGGATCCAGCTTCAGTTGTCTACACATGGCTGTCCAACTTGTCCAGCACCATTTATTGAACAAGCTATCTTTCTTCCACACTATGCTTTTGCCCTCTTTATCAAATATCAAATAGTTAAGGATATAGGGGTTTGTCTCAGGATCTTCTATTCTGTTCCACTGATCTTGAGTTCTGTTTTGATACCAGTACCATGCTGTTTTTACAATTAGGGCTCTGTAGTATAATTTCAGGTCAGGAATTGAGATACTCCCTACTTCTTCCTTTCTATAGAGTAATGTTTTGACTAGTCTGGGTCTCCTGTTGTTCCATAGGAACTTGAGAATTTCTTGATGATTAACTTTTTAATGGAGGTTCTGATTCCTTCCTATTATGGTTCAGATGTGAGGTGTCCTCCAAAGGCTCATATATGAAATAATAAAAGAGGGATCAGAGGTGAATCTGTTCTGTTATGAAAGTCTTAACCCAATCAGTGAGTTAATCCCCTGAAAGGGATTAACTGAGTGGTAAGTGTGGGCAGGTAGGGTGTGGCTGGAGGAGGTGGGTCATGGGGGGGAGGCATGCCTTCCGCTTATAGATTTTGTATCTGGTGAGTGGAGTCTCCCTCTGCTTCCTGATCATTATGTGATCCACACATATGTGATCCACCACACTCTTCTGCTGTGATGTCCTGACTCACCTCAAGACCCTAGGAATGGAGCTGGCCTTTTATTGTCTAAGACCTCTGAAACCATTATTGACTAAGACCTCTGAAATCATGAGCCCCTAAATAAACTTTTCCTCCTAAAATTATTCTTATCAGGTCTTTTAGTAACAGCAATGAGAAAGCTGACTAAAACAGAAATTGGTACTGAGAAGTGGGGTCATTGCTGTGAGGAACCTGACCATGTAATGTGGCGTAGAAGCTTTTGGAGCTTTTTGGAATTTGTGGGAGGAATTGTGAGATATTTAGCAATGCAAGCTGTAAATGCTTTAGACTATCATAAGCATAGCTTAATGGGTGAATCTGGTGGGAACACAGAAGCCCAGAATGCCAATGGATCTGTGTACCTCAAAGACAGGGCTCCTGAGTGTTCAGAGGAAAAGGAGGACTCTTGGAAATTGCATTAGAGGTCATTCATTCATAGTATGATCTGGCTAAGAACTTGTCTTCATTTTGCCCAGGTCCTGAGACATTCTGTGAGGTTGATTTTAAAAGTGCTGGACATCTTAATCAGATGGAAGAAATTTCTAGGTAGAGTAGCATCCAAACAATGACATGGATATTGCTGGTGGATTTTAGCCAAGTTTATGGTGATATTTGGAAGCAAAAAGCAGAACAGAAAGATTTGAAAAATTTGGACTTGCAAGATGAGAGTAAAACTGGGGCTAAAGAAGTTGTAGTTGTTAAAGATTTCTGGGGCTGGAGCAGTGGCTTAGAGGTTGGAGCACTTGTGTGGTATGCACAAGGACCTGGGTTCAAACCCCATTACCACATACACAAGTAACTGTTTGAGGAACAAAAGTCCAATGAAAAAATAAATAAAATCAATTCTTTCTCTCTTTTACTGTCTTCCTCTTTCTCTTTGAAAAATAAAAAAGAAGAAGAATTATTTACCACCACTATAGAGAAGCTGAAGACTTTGCCTAGAGGCAAAAAGAAAGACGGTTTGAGGGGATCTCAGGAATTGGAAAGATCATAACCAGCTCAGACTCAAGAGTGTAAAAGTAAAGCTTCCTTTGAGGAGACAAGTGGGGTACCCTGCTTGCACAGGGTGGCCTAAGAAATTTCACCATGCTCAACCACCCAGGCATTTAGAGACTCCTGCAGCTGTGATCCCTGGAGGATTGGCTACCACTTAAAATGGTGGCAGGCCTTGGCAGCAGCCATAAGCTGCTGGTTCTGCAGGAGTGCAGAATGCTGGAGTTAGGGCATCACAGAGGCTTCCATCAAAATTTTAAAGGAAAGCCTGGGAGGCCAGAGTAGCTGCATCAGGGTCAGAGTTCCTGCATGAAGCCCCTGAGAGGGTGATGCATGGAGATGTAAAGAGGAAGTCAAAGCTGCAGTGGAGACCCCCCTCCCAGATTAAGACATGCCAGTACCATGGAATATCAGCCAAGGAGAGCTGTAGGAATCAATCAGAAACAAGAACAACAGAGAGGCCACATGGGCTGCAACCAACAAGGCTGTAGGAACAGAACTACACAAGACCTTTGGAGAGAACATCAGGATGCCATGTGCGAAACATGGAACTATAGGATTTGCTTGTCCAGCTGGATTTTGGTTTTGCTTTGGTCCCATCCCTTTTTCCTATGCCCCTATTTTTCTGAATGGAAATGTTTATTCTGCATTTATATATTAGATACTCGTAAATTGCTTTTGAGTTTTACAGGGGCTCATAAAATATGTTTGCTTTGAGTCTCAGTGGAGGCTTTGGATTTGAATTTTGGGGTAATCTCAGAACAATTAAGACTATGGGGACCTGAAAATGGACTAAATGTGTTTTGTATTATGAGACAATTGTGAGCATTTTGGGGCCAGGGGTGAAAGGTTATGTTTCAGATGTGCAGTGTTCTCCCAAAGTTCATACATGAAACAATGCAAGAGGGCTTAGAGAAGAAATGATTGGGGTATGAGAGTCTTGATCCAATTAGGGATTAACTGAGTGTTGACTGAAGGCAGGTAGGGTGTGGCTGGAGGAGGTGGGCCACTGGGGCTGTGTCTGTGAGTACATATTTTATATCTGGTGAGTGGAGTTTCTCTCTCTCTGCTTCCTGGAGCCATGCCTAGAGCTGTTTCTCTCCTCCACACTCTTCCACCATGATGTTCTGCCTCATCTCAGGCCCCAAGGAATGAAGCTGGCCTTCTACAGACTGAGACAGCTGAAACCATGAGCCCTAAAATAAACTTTCCCTGTGTTAAAATTGTTCTTGTCAGGTCTTTTAGTCTCGGCAGCAAAAAAGCTGACTAAAACACTTCTGTTATGCTGTAGTCTTTAGAGAATGTTTGCCAGTTTCACTCAATTGATTTAGTTTGTGTGAACCAACTAGAGAAAGGGAAATCTTAGATTTCACCTTTGTTCTAGAGTCCCTCACTATTACCCTGAATGGATAATTTATTTTACTTCCCATGGCTCCCAGTCTACTAAGGTATTCTGAAATAATACTCATGATCAGGAGTACTTTGTGGTAAATTGTGGCAAGAAATATGGAAGAAGTAAATTTTAATATCTATTACTAAACTCCCTTAGGAGGTGGCTATGAGTAATGTATTTTCTTAAATAAATCTAATTTATATTTTTCATGTGTTCATTGTAAGTCCCACTAAGAAGAGCAAATGGGCATGCAGTTAAGTAAAGTGGGATACAGCAATCAGGTAGGGCATTCTTCAGTGTCATTTAGGTAATCTCAATGAATTCATTGTTTTTTAAAATTATTTTTAAATCATGAATATAAAACAAACATTCTGAAACAGTCATTCGAAAATTAAATGCTAGAAAACAAAGAAAAAGTAGCACATACAGGATCTGAGTCACTGGCTTTTTCATTCTGATTTGTGTAAGACTGTTGCTTCACCATCAGACCTGCTAAATAAGGTGAAGCAAATTGTTTAAAAGAAGCAATTATTTGTCTAAGAGAAGAAAATTATCAGAATGATGTACTTCTTTTTCTAAAATTCCATTTCTTTTCTTTCCTATCTTCTCCTTTCCTCTCTTCCCACCCCTTGTCTACTCTATTCCTCTCTCATTTTTTTTTCTCTCTTCTTAAGGAGAAAGACGAAATAAATGAAACAGAAAAAAAATAAAATTTAAAATAGTTCATTAGATTAGTTGAGTATTTGAATTTTCAGAACCATGGTAACTAAGTCAGGTAAGGTGGTACATGCCTGTAATCTCAGCAATTTGGGAGGCTGAGGCAGGAGGATCATAAGTTAGAGTCCCTCCTCACAATGTAGACCCTTCAGCAATTAAGTTGCAACATGTCTGGAAATTAAAAAGGACTGGGGATGTTACTCAGTAGTAAAGTATCCCTAGGTTCAATCCATGATCAAAAAATAAAAGAAAGAAAGAAAGAAAAAGAAACTTGGAAACTTTTTCTTAATTTGTGGATTAAATTATTGAAGTATATTACTTTACTTATCTACAAACTTTTTCCTGAGAATCTCCTTGCTGGCTTCCATTTAACACTGATTACCTACATGTAAATAAGATTCTTTTCAGTCTTACCCTTCTTGAACACTCAGCAGTTTCTTGAGATTTATCTCTTCTCCAGATAGATTCTTTTCAAGGTTCCCTTTCAGAGAATATGTACTCCTTAACGCTTTCCAATTTTCTGATCATTCCATCAATTTGTCTTTATTAGATTACATTTCCTTTATCTTTAAATATTTTCTAGGAAGGTTTGGACATTAGCTCTTAGCTTTTCTCTTTGGATGGTTCTAATTCTTTCGATGATCATATCAATTTCCTTGAGTTGATTACGATGATAATGCTGATCAATCTAACTTGTACATATAGTGCAAGAGATTGTCAAGACTTTCAGAATCATCAATCCAATCTCTTATTGGATATTTTGCTTTGCCATCTACAGATAATATATTCACCATACAAAATGTCAATCTCATAATTTTTCAGAATTCCTTCCACCCCACTTGCAAAATTTGCTTCTCATTTAGTACTGTGTTCATGGTTATGGAAAAAAAATCTTTCTTTTGCCTAAAATGGCAACTTTAAAGTCCTTGTTGACTCCTATTTTGTTCTTACCTACATCCCTCCAGTTCAATTCAAATATATGGAGTTTTAACTTACCTTCCAAAACACCTTTTGAACCTATGTGCTTATCTCTAATTCCACTATTGTATTCATCACAAAATTTCCAATGCATTTTCTCTGGGGTATTATAATAACTAATCAGTAGACTTCACTACATCAATTCTTCTCTTACCTATTCATCGTGTTGGAAAGAAATTGGAATCTTTTAATATAAAAGTTACCAATTTCTGACATAATTTTATATAATGATTTTCAGATAAAGCACAAGTTTATAAAGTTCTCTATGCTCTATCTCTTGCCTACATATTAATGTTTCATGGGTCTCATTGAGCAAAAGCCTACTGAAATTCTTATACGCAAAAACAGGAAACCTTAATGAGACTCAAGATAAAAAATAGTCAAAATTTAAGAGTAGAACATGTGTCTGGTATAATGAAAGAAATTCTTTCTCCCACTCTCATTTGCACATTCTAAATATTTGTTCAATAATTTTTATGGCTTCAGATATGCTTTTTCTGCATCCTACATCACATAGTACAATATAGATTCTTGCTAGTAAACAGCTCTTAATTTTATTTGTTCCATGGTGTAAATGTTACACAATTCAAAATATTTTTCAAACTAAATCACTCATAAAGAACTCTGGCACAGAATGTAATAAAACCAATCTTTAATCAATTGATTATAATATTGAACTCTGAAATATTAACAAATACTCTATTATAAAAAAAGTGAGATTATTTTAATTCACCGTAGTAAGGGAAAATATCCCTTTGACAAACAACTTAGTATTTCAGAGGAGGAATGTGGAATATTTATTGGACGTTGGTATCTGGGTTTCAGTGGTTTGTGTTTTTTTCTTTAAATATGGAACTGATGTAAAATGAGCCTAGCTTGTGATATATGTGATATAATAGTTTAGGAATGGCAAAGACGACAAAACATGGGTCCTGATGGGAGCTTATTGCTTAATAAGCAAAGAGTTTTCCCAGGTCTGTCTATTGTAGCCTTTGGTAAATTGATGTGCAAGGGATTTCTGGACAATAACATTGAAGTTATTTACTGAGTCTCATATTTCCCTTTTAAAGTTTTCCTGGAAGACACAAATAAGTAACATTTGCACAGATGGTCTATTATTACTACGTCTCATTGACAGAGACTTTCCCAGTTCTCAGACTCCGCATTGTTTTCCTTCTGTAACCATGTTTGAATTATTATAATTTGATTATTATAATATAATCTATTATAATTGCAGGACATGATCAATCTCCCAATTATTTGACAAGTTATATTTGAATATCATGTTACTGACGGCACTGGTTTTAATTCCCACATATATCAAGGTTTCCTTTCCCTTTTGGAAGGTGATTATTTGAGTCATCAACTGATGGATTACAAACTCCAAAGAAGACACATTAAACACTGATGTGAAGGAAAATATTAATAAAAGTTTCTGTTTGGAGTTTGTAGTCCACTTCTGAGTCAGGAGCCAAAAGGGTCAGGATCAAACTTAGAGAACATATTCTCTCCAGTGTATTAAGAACTCTCAGGACTGGAGATAGAGGACAGCATATCAGAGCTAGGCAGATCTCTCCACAATACAGAAAGCAGGCAGTGACAGAACAGATTACCTGAGATGTGAGTGACAGAATAAGTGATTTAAGACCCCATATTATGCCCCATATTATGGGTTGGAGTGATGGCTCGGCAGTTATGGTGCTTACCTGACACGTGTAAGGATGTATATGCACCACATATACAAGAAAGTGTCAGAGCAATGAAAGCCACATGAAAAACTAAATAAAAGTGATTCTCTCTTTTTCTCTCTCTCCCTGTCTCTGTCTCTCTTAAAAACAAAACAAAACAAAACAAACAAATGAAAGAAACTTTATTACACAGTCTAAGAACTGGGTAGACTTGAAGTTTAGTTACCAGAGTAGAAAATATCAAAGTTCCTTTACCTTGAACTAGGACCAGGGAGGGGGAAGGGCAACAGAGAGAGAAAGAGGGATCAGAAAAGCACACAAAATCACTCCTTTAACAACAGTTGGGAAAACAGCAGTCCAAATTAAAATGCAACAAGAGCAGTGGGGGGAATGACAAAGATCAGGCAGTTTAACCCAAATCACAGATAGAAAGCCCTGCCAGGCATAGCAGCTATTCTGTGGAGACCACATCTGACCAGACACCTGAGAAAAAATTAAATCATCATGTATCTCCCTACCTCCAGATAGCAACAAATTAAACCAGAGGGACATATTTCTGAAATGGCATTTCTTAAGAATTAATCTTGAAAGATCTTGTAGAGGAAGGAGTAGTAGCTCAAAGTGTTGAAGCCCCTTCCCCCTCCCCATGAACAAAGAGAGCAGGGTGAAGCATACCTGGCCTGGGAATTGTGAGTCTAGTCCAGAGCTCCATATAGCCTTAGTAGGAGCCCAGGCAGAGATGTAACAGATGCCCTAAATTTTCAGCAGAAGAAAGTGAGAGCCTGAATCCAAGTGGGAAGGCAAGTTTGATTCTGGGCAGAGGATCAGCAGCCCTATCAGGTGCCAAGCCTGAGTCCCGGAACCTTAACCCAAAAGCTGCAACAAAACAAGTTTCTAGGCAATAAAAGCCTTCTGGAAAGAAGAGGTCATCAGAGATGTGGTACTTGACCCAACCCTTGACATATAAGGAAGAAGAACCCAGAGACTTATGTTGCATCCACACAGGGATCCCCAATTCAAAACTCCAGAAGAAGCTCTTCAAAGATGAGGAATCAAACTAGAAGAGGTTCTCCTCAAACCTACATCTTCCCTCGTAAGGAGTCCACCACCAGAGACCGGGAGCAAAATCTAGAAAAAATTATTAATGATCTCATAATGAAAAGGAACAATGAACTAAAAGAAGTGTTAATGAAAGAAATAAATGAGAAAACTCAACAGTTGAGAAACTCTGTCATCAAAGAAATAGACATACTAAAAAAGGAAGTAACAGAGCTAAAATCTGCAGTTAATGACATAAGAGGGGCCATGAAGAATTTAATAATAGACTAACTTCTGTAGAAAATAGAGCCTCTGCTATTGAAGAAAAAACTTTTGACAATGAAGATAGGCTAAACCAGCATGAAAGCACCAATGACAAAAAGAAAAACAACTAAAAGAACATGATCAGAATTTTAAAAATGTCTGGGATAAAATGAGAAGAAACAATCTAAGAGTAATCTGTATTCAAGAAGAAATTGAAACACAAATGAATGGTATGCGGACATCCTCAATGAAATTGTGAAAGAAAATATTTCTCATATAAAAATGGAATAAGATATGCTCATCCAGGGAGGTTACAAGATACCCAGTAGGCCTAATCAAATGAGAAATTCACCAAGACACATCATATTCAAAATGTACAATAGGGATGTGAAGGAAAGGATATTAAAAGCAGCAAGGGAGAAATGCCAAATCAGATTCAGTGGCAAACCAATAAGAATTTCCTGTGACTTTTCAACCCAGACTCTGGAGGCAAGAAGGTCATGGAAAGAAATCTTTCAGTGTCTGAATGACCACAACATGCAGCCAAAAATACTATACCTGGCAAAACTCAGCTTTAAATTTGATGGGAAAATAAGAACTTTCATGATAAGATCAAACTGACAGCATTTGTTAACAGAAAACCAGCCTTACAAGGAATTCTCAAATACAGACTCCAGACAGAAGAACAAGTAATCAATACCTAAAACTCACAGAGGAAATTCAGTGAAAGTACATCCTATCAATACTCAACCAAGACAGCACAGAAATTACTAATAATACACAATGACTATGAAGCACATGCACACTTCTATTATAACACTGAATGGGAATGGTTTAAAAACACCACTCAAAAGATACAAACTAGCAGAATGGATCAAAAAACAAAATCCAATAATATGCTGCTTACAAGAGACCCACCTAATAGTCAATGACATCCACAGATAAAGGGAGAAAGGATGGAAAAAAATATACCATGTGTACAGTCCAAGAAAGCAAGCCAGTGTCACAATACTTGTATCCGAAAAAGTAGATTTCAAACAAAAACTAATCAGAAGAGATAAAGAAGGCCACTACTTAGTAGTAAAGGGAACCCTATAACAGGAAGATATAACAATAGTAAATATATACCATCCAAATAACAGTGCTCCCAACTAAGTGAATAAATTACTTCACAACATAAAACTGCTTGTGGACCTCAGCACAATAATACTGGGAGACTTCAATACTTCTCTGTTACCAATAGACAGATAACTGACACAAAAAATCAATAAAGAAATCTCCAGCCTAAACAACTCCATACATCAAATGGACTTACAGACATATATAGAATATTCCACCCCAAATCAGTGGAATAAACCTTCTTCTCAGCAGTACATAGATCCTTCTCCAAAACAGATCATATTCTGGTTCACAAAGGAAATTTCAGCAAATATATAAAAGTAGATATTATTCTATATATCCTATCAAACCATAACACCACGAACCTAGCAATCAACAGCAAAAATCATAACAGAAAACACACATATTTATGGATATTGAATAATACCCTATTAAATGAAGAATGGATCCAAGAAAATATCAGAGCAGAAATCATGAAATTCTTGGAAAAAAATGAGAATGAAGACACAATATATCGCAACCTCTGGGACATCATGAAAGCATTCCAAAGTGGAAAATTTATAGCACCGAGTGCTATAAATGAAGAGAGATCCCAAATGAATAAGCTTATGTTCCATTTCAAAGCCCTTCAAAAAAAAGAGCAAAATAACCCCAAATACAGCAGAAGACAGGAAATAATCAAGATCAGAGCTGAAATCAATGAAATTGAGAACAAATAAATAAATAAATTGATGAAACAAAGATCTGGTACTCTGAAAAAGTAAATAAGATAGAAAGACCCTCAGCCAATCTCACTAAAAGGAGGAGAGAAATGAAGCAAATCAATAAATTCTCCAATGAAAAGGGAGCAATCACCACTGACCTGATAGACATCCAAAAAAATATGTGATCATATTTCGAAAAACTATAGTCCTTCAAATTAGATAATATGGAAGACATGGACAAAGTTCTGGACACATACAACATCCCTAAATTAATACCCGTTGATATTAAATCCTTAAACAGCCCAATAACAGGCACTGAAATCCATACAACAATTAAAAGTCTACCAAAGAAGAAAAGCCCAGGACCTGATGGTTTCCATGCTGATTTTAACCACACTTTAGAAGAGGAATTAACACCTCTCCTTATTAAGTTATTCCAAGAAATTGAAAAGGAAGGAATTCTCCCAAACACATTTTATGAAGCAACAATAGCTCTGATACCAAAACTCAACAAAGGCACATCTAAAAAAGAAAATTACAGACCAATATCACAGATGAACTTGGACACAAAAATCCTTAACAAATTTCTAGCAAACTGTATTCAAAAACTTATCAAGAAGATAATTCATCATGATCAAGCAGGCTTCATCTCAGGTATTCAGGGCTAGTTCAACATACACTAAACAATTAATGTAATTCGTCACTTAAACAGAATTAAGGACAAAAACCATACAATCATTTCAATTGATGCAGAAAAGTCCTTTGATAAAGTTCAGTATGCTTTTATGCTCAAAACTCTAGAGAAAATAGGGATCAAAGGAATCTCTTTAAACTATGTAAAGACTACATACGCCAAAATCTCAGCTAGTATTACACTAAACTGAGAAAAGCTGAAAGCATTTCTACTAAACTCGGGAACAAGACAAGGCTGTCCACTCTCACCACTTTTATTCAATATTGTTCTTGAAACCCTAGCTGGAGCAATAAGGCAAGAGAAGAAAATCAAAGGGATAAAAATAGGAAGAGAGAAGTCAAACTCTCCCTTTTTGCTGATGATTTGATCCTGTATCTGGAAGATACAAAAAAAAAATCCATTTGAAAACTTCTTGAGCTTATAAACAGATTTACCAAAGTGGCAGGTTACAAGATCAATACTCGTAAATTAATAGCTTTCCTATACAGAAGAATAAATCAGGAAATCAGTCCCATTCACAATATCCTCAAGAAAAAATAAGATACTTTTGAATTAATCTCACAAGGAAAGTCACAGACCTCTACAACAAAAATTATTGGACATTGAAGAAAGAAATCCAAGAAGACCTGAGAAAATAGAAAGATGCCCCATGCTCCTGGTTAGGCAGAATATAATAAAAATGGCCATTCTGCCAAAAGCACTTTATAGATTTAATGCAATCCCCATTAAGATATCAATGTCATTCTTTACAGATATAGAAAAAGCAATTATCAAATTCATTTGGAATAATAAGAAATCCAGAATAGCCAAAACACTACTAAGCAAGAAAGACGAAACAGGTGGTTTTGCTATGCCAGACCTAAAACTATACTATAGAGCTGTAGTAACAAAGACAGCATGGTACTGGTACTAGGACAAGAATGAAGACCAATAAAATAGAAGACCCTGAAACAAACCCACAAATCTTTAAGCATCTGATTTTTGACAAAGGAGGACAAATATAATATGGAGGAGAGAAAGCCTGTTCAACAAATGGTGCTGAACAAACTGGACAGCCACTTGCAGAAAGTTGAAATTAGACTCTTATCTTTTTACCTTGCATGAAAAATAAAATCAAAAGGGATTAAGGAAATAGGAATTAAACCAGCTACCTTACAACTGCTGGAAGATAAATTAGGGCCAACGCTCTAGCATTTAGGAAAAGGCAAAGACTTTCTCAACATGTCTTCTAAAGTGAAAGAAATAAAGTAAAAAATCAGAGAGTGGGATGTTTTAAAGCTAAAAAGTTTTGCCCAATCGAGGAAGTAATCAAAATTGGCAAAAGACTTCCTACAGAATGGGAGAGAATCATGGTCTGTGATTTTTCTGACAGGGGACTAATATCCAGAATTTACAAAATCTTCAAAAATCTCAACCTCAAAAACACTAAACACCCAATCAATAAATGGACCAAAAAGCTAAATACACTGGACAAGCTAAAGAATACATGAGAAAGTGCTCTGAATCACTAGGAATCAGAGAAATGCAAATGAAAACTACATTAAGATTTCACCTCATGCCAGTCAGATTGGCAAAAATGAAGAATATAAACAATAATAAATTCTGGAGGGGTTGTAGAGAGATAGAAACACTAGCACATTGTTGATGGAACTGCAAACTAGTAAAATCCCCTCTGGAAAGCAGTGTGGAGAATCATGAAATAATTAGGGATAAACCCACCATCGGATCAAGCTATCCCTTGCCTGAGTTTTTTTCCAGAGAAATTGGAATCTGCACATTACAGTGACATAGCAAAATCTATGTTCATAGAAGCTCAATTTACAACAGCTAAATTATGGAATCAACCTAGATGCCCCTCCCTGGATGAGTGGATCCAAAAACTGTGATATACACACACACACACACACACACACACACACACACACACACACACCATGGAGTTCTTTTCAGCAATTAGAAACAATGATATTGCAGCCTTTGAAATTAAATGGATGGTGATGGAAGAAATTATGTTGGGAGAAGTTAGCCTTACCCAGAGAGTTCAGGGTTGAATGTCTTCACTCATCTGTGGAGGTACTGGAGCTAGACCCAGGCCTGTGTGAAAGGTAGTCAACTCTCATGTATTAGACCAGCAAAGGAGTAGTAACACTTAACCTAGGGCATTCACAGAGATATATCAGGAAGGAGGGGGGAGGGATGAGGGTGGGAAGAAAAGGGTGGGATGTAGGGAGTAAATCAAATGTAAGAATATATACATATCATATTTTTAAAAAGATGATTTCAATAAAGAGTAATTCTGAAAAAGTACCAAACAGAATTCTTGGAAATGAAAGATTGAATAAACCAAATTAAAAATTCAATGCAAAGCATCACCAAGAGATTAGATCTGCTTGAAGAATGATGTTAAGTCCATGATGACAAAATATATAATCTTGGAAACAATATTGACCATAAAGAAAATATGTTAAATGAACACGATCAGAATATTTAAGAAATCTGGAATAACATTAGGAGACCAAATTTAGGAATCGTTGAAGTAGATGAAGGCTCCAGAATACAAGCTAAAAGAACATACAATATTTCAATGAGATGTTAGAAAAATCTCCAAATTTTAGAAATGAGTTGGAAATTCAAATACAAGAAGCATATAGAATTTCAAATATGGAAGACCAAATGAAATCCTAAGAAACTTTATAATGAAAATAACAAATATACATAAAATGGGTAGAATTTTAAAAGCCACAAGAGATAAATAGCAGGTCACATTTAGAGATAAGCCAATTTGGATTTCAACTGATTTCTCAATCCAGACCCCCAAAGACAAGAGGGTTTGCAATAACATATACAAAGTCCTGAAAGTAAATGAGTGCCTAACAAGATTACCATATCCAGTAACTATCCTTCAGAACTGATGATGAAAAAATCTTCCATTAAAAGCAGAAACTAAAAGAATTCATAACCTCAAAGCCTGCATTATAAAACATATTCAATGAAATATTTCATAGAGAAGAAATAAAAAAGAGAATAGAAAAACAGTATAGGAATTAATTGCATGAGAAGAAAAATAAATCTGAATGAGAATCAAATCTGAATTAAACATTAGAAATAAATTAAAACGGCAGGAAATTAAAGTCATCTGTCTATAATAACACTGAATGTAAATGGTATTCTTCACAATGCCAGACCTCAAATTACACTACAGAACAAAAGTAACAGAAACAGCGTGGTATTGACACTAAAACAGACAAGAAGACCATGGAATAGAAGACACAGACACATTTATACAGATACAGTTATATCATACTAGACGAAGTTGCAAGAAACATATTTTGGAGAAAGATAACATTTTTAACAAAAGGGAAGGACAAACTGCATGTTCATATTTAGAAGAATGAAAATTGACCACTATCTCTCACCATGCACAAAAGTCAACTCAATTTGGATCAAAGACCTATGAATTAGATCAGAAAACCTGCAACTGCTGGAAGAAAATGTAGGCCCAACTTTCCAACATATTGGCACACTCACTGACTTCCCTGGCATAACTACTAAAGCATAAGAAATAAGACCAAAAATTAATATGTGAGATGGCACCTAATTAAAAAGTTTTGCACAGCATAGGAAACAAGAGTTTGAAGAGGATGCCTTCAGGACAGATTTTTGCCACCTTTTCCTCAGAGCATTAATATCCACAACATATAAAGAACTCAAAATAAAAACAAAACAACACCAAAATAATAAATAGTATCTGTAATAAATGGGCAAAAAACTAAACAGACTCTTCTCAAAAGGAGGCATACGAATGGCCAATAAATATATGAAGAATGTTGAACATTTCTAGAAATCATAGAAATGCAAATCAAAACTAATTGACATTTCATCTCATTCCAGTCAGAGAGACAATTATCAAGAATCCAAATGACAATAATTGTTGATGAGGATTATGGGAAAAAGGAACACTCATATATTGTTGGTGGGACTGTAAATTAGTATAATCACTCTGGAAATAAGTATGGAGATTCCTCAAAAAACCAGGAATGGAACCACCATTTAACCCGGCCATTCCATTTCTTGGTATATATCCAAAAGATATAAAATCAGCACACGACAGGGATGTAGACATCAATGTTTGCGACAGCACAATTAATAATAGCCAAGCTATGAAAACAACCTAGGGGCCTGTAAAAGACTGTATGATATATGTACTTATACAATATTACTCAGCCATAAAGAAAAATTAAATGATGGCATTTTCTGATAAATGGATGGAACTGGAGATCATCATGTTAAATTAAGAAAAATAAACCAGGCCCAGAAAGTTAAAGGTAAAATGCATTCTCTGATATGTGAAAACCAGTGCTAAATAAGGACAGGGGAAGAAAAGAAAAGAGAGTGAATTCTATCAAAAGTGAAGAGAGATCAGTGAAGTAGGGAAAGGGGTTTGAGGGGTAATGAGTAGGGGTTGGAAAAGAGGAAGAGCAGTGGAATGAATCTGACCAACTTTTGAATTTATGTGTATAAATATACCATGGTGAAGCTCACCTTTACATATATTCCAAAGACATTAGTAAAAATTAAAAAAACCAAGAGTGAAGCAGAAAGATCAGTAAAGTAGAGGGAAGGGAACAGGATCGGGGAGGAGGGGAGGCAAAGGAGAAGTACTGGGGACTGAATAAGAGCAAATTATATTCCTTGCTTTTATGATTATGTCAAAATGAATCCTAATGTTAAATATAACTTTAAAAAACTAATAACAGTGTGCAGTACCACCATCTGTCCAATCTCATGAACTTCTCAGGTAACTAGGTCTATGTGCTAATTTTGACACTGCATGTGTTGGAACATAATATTGGATTTTCCCCACTTTCCATGTATCTTGTAAAGCATGATATGAATAAGCTTCAGGTCAGATATCCGACATTTACAGATATCCAATATTTCTTTGGTATGATAAAGTTTTCCAGTACTAAAAAGGGAGTCAGATTTTTTCCTACCGTATCGATCTCTTTTACTAATTCCAGTACCGCATCTGCTGATTCATATGGCTGATGTAGCAGGGCTTCTTACAATATAGTCCATGCTGGCTGCAGAGTCCTTTCCTGCTCTGTACTCCACTCAAAGCAGGAAGTCTTTCATATTTTTCTGTAACTGGGTCATAGCTTTATTCCTAAATGTGGAATATGCTCAATTCAGAACTCACAGTCCCTTCAAGCAGTGTGCCTCTTTTTCACTGTAGGAGGTCCAAACTATAATAATTAGTAGATCCAACCATGCCTCTGATCACTGGATTCTTAAGCCTCTAAACTTTTAGATGGATCCAGGTCATGAATCTGGAATATTCAGGTCATGAGTATATAAAATATTCAAACCATGAATCCCTGCTTACCCTCTGGAGCACACGTGTCTTACCAGTGATTCCAGATTGCCAGTTATCCCTTGCTCTTTAGTCCATTTCCTGAAATGTCATCAGTGTAATGAATTGGTGTTATACTCTGCAGGGTTCCAAGATTGTCTCTGTTTCCTTGGACTATATTTTGTTAATAGGTAGAGAACTTAATTGAGGAGATACCTACAAATATTTCTTTTTTTCCATTTCATGAGAAACTGAAGTATTTCTTTTCTAATTTACTCATTAGGATAGAAAATAATTTATTTACCAAATCAATTACTATATGCCACACACCTGAGGTCATACAAGAATACTATAGCTAAAATGTCACAACTGGCATAACAGCTGCACTTGTCAGCTAGTGGTTTGATGAGTCTGCATTGGTTCACACACACTCTGGTGAATATTTTTACAACTGAACTTTCACTTTTTATTTGGATCAATCTGCACTTCATCTACTACCCCCGATGGGGTCATCATTTGCAATCAACAAATGAATAATGGAGACCTCCATCATATAATGAATGATGCAAAATCCTATCATATTTAAGTTTTGGAGCTGCGTTCCCCAGATGCAGGTACTGAGACAGATTTGGATGCACGATGTCCAGTATTAATAGACATGGAAAGAAGGGAAACAAACAGGATAAGTCAGTAATATGGACAGTAATATGGACCTGGAAAAACTTCGGCTAACCTGATGGAGAGCTCAAGAATGAGATTGTTATATTTTAGTCTCAAATGCCTGGATACCTGTTTACTCCTAACTTGCTCAAATACAAGTTCAAGATTCAGTCTTCCCTGGGAATGCCAAAGAAACTGTCTCCTGACTATTTCCTACAGCTAGGCACCAAGTACTTCCTTGAAGAATGATCTAAGGGATATGTCTCTGTGTCTACCACAAATGCAATTTGTTCCTTCTCAACATCATGCTCACAGAATCCTAACTAATCTAAGAAATGGTTCAGTCCATCTCTAAAGGAAAGACAACTCAACTGAATTCACTCAACTCAATGTTACCAGGTATCTATATTAATGTGAATATTTAATGAAACAATTATATTATACTCAGTAGGATACAAAAAGAAAAATGTCTTTACCTAGCACTCAGGAAATACATGTATGCATGCACAGTATCATTATGTGTATAAAATATATATTTTTTCAGGCATTGGGTTATATGATCATAGGCAAAATAAATGCCACCCACTCCTCAGTTTAGTACATCCTCCCTTCACCCTCAGCTTGATTTTTCTTCATTCTGGGACTGAGAGGTCCATGGTCTATTTGTTCTCCATATCAGATGAAATAGCTTGTTCTCCTGATGTCACCTTGTCTCTGAAACAAGACCCTCTTAAGTGAAGTCCTTTTGAAAATGGCCCAGAGATGACTTCATTTTGCAGGGTCTCTTTCTGGCCCACTGAATCCTTACTCATCTTTTATACAAAGCAGATGCCAAGCTAGACATTTTCTTGGTGAGTTAGATATTATTCCTTGAACTCTAGCCTTTCTAAAGTACACATGCCAAAATCCAGAAATAGTTATCTTGAACTTCCTCTCACATAGCTTACGGTGATAAAGGTTTATCTTCAGAAATGTAGCAAACCGGCAATTCCTCTGAAATAATTCATCCTCTCCAATTTCTACAACTCTCAAACAAATCTCATTTATGTTCCTGAGTTGGATAATAAATTAAGGGTCACAGACCAGTTTCAAAACATTTTATATAGTCCCATTTAGGTGCTGTAACGTTCATTTTACCTTTCTGCATCTATGAATTTTGCAAAAGGCAAAGTTTCATTTAACATATGTGTGCAATCAGATTAACTTCCCAAGGCGGGGGAGATACATCACAATACACACACTGTTCATCTGCAGAACAGGGAAGGTAAAGCTAGTAGAAGAGAATGGCTTAGGATTTCATGAGGAGAAAATGGCAAAAGAAGTAATTAAATTCAAGTATAGGTTATGTACTAATAGTTTGATAGTATCATACATCTTTCATTTCAAAGATATAATAAATGCATTATGTCTACTGCATAGAATGTGATTTGTTTTTTCTACCCTCCAAAATCCCTGTGATCCTATAGATATCTGGTGGGGTTTTTTTTTTTGATGAAGAAATTAAACTCTCCATGATTGTTAGTTTCAGCATTAGTATACGGTGTATCATATTTCAAATTCAGTTCCACCAGAGCCCAAGCATTTCCTAGAATAGTTTCCCAGTCAGTGCTTATGTATGATCAGTAGTGAAGAGAGATAATTGAACCTGCTTACATTGTTATAGACCTAGGTACTTAGTAAGATTTTAAGGTAATTTCAATTGTGCCACTAAAATTTAATCATCCAGGTTGTTAGTTTGTCTTTACGCAATATAACATCCTTGTACTGAAAAAGATATTACCAATATTGAAAAAAAATCTCCAAAAAGATTCTCTGGGTAATAGCATAAAGAGAAGGAATATTAATGACTACACAATGCAAATGTTAATGAACATTTATTTTAGTTTACAAAACTCAAAGTCTCAAGGGATATATATATATATACACACACACACGCATAGATATGACATATATTCATAGATACAGAGAATTTATGTATGCATTCAGACATGTGCCTATGTCTGAATATGTGTATTGTATGTGTATAAATATACATATCTTGTATATGGAAAGTCAACATACATGTATGTATGAACATTTATGTATATGTATACAGATATATACATGTATGTAAAACATGTATATGTAAAGCAGCATTCATATATATATTAAATGTATATAAAACATAAATTATATATATATATATGAGGATGCATTTGTACAAGGGATGTGAATATAATAGTTAAAGGAGAAGAAATTACTCAGATTATTAAAATGAATCCAAGAAAAGTGTTTATTTTGGCTACAGGTATTTTTATAACCACAAGGAATATTTTAAGCACCTATTACATAGCAGGTGAACAAAATGTATGCATTCTCTGTGTTAATGGGGCTTCTGTTTATGAATAAGTAAATAATAATAAGCATTTTTGGATGCAGATCTTGTGGGTGCTCCCCAATTCTTAACTTATGCTCATAATGAGAGTTAATTAACTAACCCTCTGCTTCAAACAAATGAGTGTAATTACAGTTGCCCAACTGAACTGAGCATTGTTACCTCTTATTGCCTTTTTTATCAAAAGCCAATTTAAGGTTACAAAAATAGAATATTCCCTCAGTAGGCAAAAGTAATTCCTTATGGTGTATCTACAAAATGGATGTTTAATTACTAATTCTATGCATTGATCAATTCATAACTTAAATACCTGTCTGTTCCAAATTAGAGGCAGTTTAGACTAGCAGATATATTCAACCTGTTTAGGATGCTTAGACTGCATAGCATAATAATTAAAATGAAAATCTGTTCATCATTTGGATAGGGTCAGATCACTCACATTTCCAGAATATATGAAGAAACCAAATAGCTCAATATTAGTAAAATAAATAATTTAATAAATAAATGAGAAAATAAACTATTCATAACATCTTTAGTTTCGTTTCTAATTGATCAGAATGAGAAGTTTCATGGAAAAAAGTTATAGTACTTTAACCTAAAGCTAATAAGAAGCTAAATATTTTGTGTTAGTATTCCTAAGCAAGCCCAACATGGTCAAGCAGCCAGCCCACTGCTGCTGTTGTCATTATTGCTACAGATTGAGAATCCCATACTGATGAGGTAAGAGACAAGGTAAGACTATTGAAGTTGTGCACTGGCCAGAATGGACCTTCAGAGAGGATCAGGCATCCTTAGTGATAACTTGGAGACATTTTGAAAACAGTAGGAATACTGACTGGTGCCAACGTTTTTTTACATTTTTTTAAGAAAGAGAGGGACACTGTGAGAGAGAGAATCAATTTTGTTTAGTTATTCATGTGACTTTCATTATTCCAAAACTCTGTTGTGCACATTGTGCTGTGGTTTGAACCACATCCTCGCACATGTCAGGCAAGTGCCATAACCACTGAGTCACTACTCTAACCCTAAGACAAATTTTTGACCAAGAACTTTTGGATAAATTTTGCTCCCTCCTTTACCCAAAAAAGACCCTTTTAAGACCTAGTACCTAGCCTCCCTAAAGACATACAAGAAAACAAAACAATTGGCTAGTTTTGCTGGGAAAATATCGTATTTTATTTGTTTTTTAATTTTTTAAATTTTTATTGGTGCATTACATTTTTACTTAATGAAGGGATTTGTTGGTTTACATTCAAACATGTATGCATTATATCTGTATATTTTGGTCCATTTCCCTCCCCAGCACTTCCCCTGACCCTTTATCCTCCTCCTGGTCTCATTCCTACATGGGAAGGATTCATATCTCAGAGGTGCAAAGTATACCATCCAATGTGTATATCTCCCCTTCCCCAACCCCTCCTCTCCCTTTTCTCCTTCCCCCTATTCTACCACTCAACCAATCTTCCCCCAGTTTATTAACCCATGTTTGATTACTTTATTATGTAAGCTTGCTCTTCTCTCACCACTTCTTTTGTTTTACTCTAGTTTCCGTGAGAGAAAACTTTTGATGAATGAGTTCCTGAGTTTGGCTAATTTCACTTACTTAGCATGATTTTTCTCCATTTCCATCATTTATATTAAATAAACACCATGGTTCATTCTTTTTAGTAGCTGAGTAGAACACCAATGTATGTGTGTATGAATTCTGATATATATATATATATATATATATATATATATATATTTCTGATATATCACAATTTCTAGATCCATTTATCAAATGGCATCTGGGTTGATTCCATAATTTCGCTATTGTGAATTGTGCTGCTGTAAACATTGATATAGCTGTGTTCACTGTACTATGCTAATTTTACATCTTCTTGGAAAATAACCAGGAATGGGATAGCTGGTTCATATGGTGGTTCCATCCCTAATTTTTGGAGGAGCCTCCATACTGCTTTCAAGAGTAGTTGACCTACTCTGCAGTCCCACCAACCAATGTATAGGATTGCCTTCTCCCCACAGCCTCTCCAGCATCTGTTATTTGTATACTTCATTTTTTCCACTCTGACTGAAGTGGGATAAAATCTTAATGTAGTTTCCAAATTCAAATAATGAAATTGAAACAGTAATTGGAAGCTTTCCAAAAAAGAAAACCCAAGACGTGATGGATTCTCCATTGAGTTCTATCAAACATTTACAGAAGAACTAATATCTCTCTTTATTAAGTTATTCCATGAAATTAAAAGGGAAGGAACATTGACAAACACTTTTTATGAGGCAATCATAACCCGGATACCCAAAGCCAACAAAGGCATATTAAGGAAAGAAAATTATAGACCAATATCCTTCAAGAATGTAGACACAAAAAGTCCTTAATAAAATACCAGCAAACCTCATTCAAAAACACATTGAAAATATAATACACCATGACCAAGCAGGTTTCATTCCAGGAATACAAAGTTTGTTCAACATATGCAAATCAATTAATGTGATTCATTACTGTTTAAGTACATTATCATTTCAATAGATGTGAAACTACATTATCATTTCAATAGATGTGAAAAAGACCTTTGATAAAATCCAACAACATTCATGCTAAAAACACTGGGGATAAAGGGAGATTACCTTAACATTTTAAAGGCCATTTATGACAAACCTATAGCCAACATCATACTAAATGGAAAAAACTGAAAGCATTTCTATGAAATTGAGGAACAATACAAGGTTGTCCACTCTCACCACTCTTATTCACTATAGTCCTTGAAACACTAGCCAGAGCAATCAGGCAAGAGATAGAAACCAAATGGATATGAGTAGGAGGAAAAGAAGTCAAAATATCTCTATTTGCTGATGATATGATCCTATACCTAGAAGACCTAAAAAACTCCACCAGAAGACTTGCAGAGTTTATAAATGAACTTAGTAGAGTAGCAGGATACGAGATCAATACCAATAAACCAATAACTTTCCTATACTCCAACAATGATTCAGCTAAGGAAGAAATCAGGAAAACCATCCCATTCATAATAACCTCAAAACAAAACACAACACTTTGGGATTAATCAAATCAACAAAGTAAAACACCTCTACAAGGAAATTGTAGAACATTGAATAAAGAAAGAAAAAGACCTGAGAAGATGGAAAGACATCCCATGTTCATGGATAGTCAGAATTGATAGTCAAAATAGACATTCTGCCAAATGCACTATACAGATTCAATGTACTATATAGATTCATTAAGATACCAATAGCAGTGCTGGAGCAGTGGCTCTGCAGTTATGGTGCTTGCCTGGCACATGTGAGGATGTGTGTTCAAACCGCAGCACCACATACACAACAAATTGTTGGAGCAATGAAAGCCACATGAAAAACTAAATAAAATTAATTATCCTTTCTGTCTCTCTCCCTGTTCCTCTCCATCTTTAAAGAAAAATAATAACAATAACATTCTTCACAGACATAAAAAATTAATTTTTAGATTCAGATGGAAGAGTAAGAGACCCAGAATAGCTAAAGTGATACATAACAAAAAAAAAAAAAAAAAAAAAAAAAAAAAAAAAAAAAAAAAAAAAAAAAAAAAAAAAAAAAAAAAAAAGAAAGAATGAAAAAGAAACAGGAAACATCATAATGATCTAAAACTATACTACAGGGGCTGGAGCAGTGACCCAGTAGTTACAGTGCTTGCCTGGCATTCACAAGGATGCAGGTTTTAACCCCAGCACCATGTACACAACTAAGTGTTGGAGCAAAGAAAGCCACATGAAAAACCAAATAAAATTGATTCTTCTTTCTCTCTCACTGTCTTTCTCTCTTAAAAAAGAAAATAAATTATACTATAGAGCTGTAATAACAAAAATAGCATGGTATTGGTATCAAAATATACATGAATGGTTGGGGAGAAGTTGGTGACTGGAGGGAGGGTGCATGTAGAATCTTTCCATGAAGTGGATGTCAATGGAGGGAGAAGTGATTTTCTGCAAGGTGGGTGAATGGCAAAACTTCCCTGTAACACATTAGTTGTCAAAAAGAAAAACTAGAGATTCAGAGGCTTGGATACAATAAGCAAGGAAGAAACATTACATAGGAGCCAAGCAACTCTGACTCCAAGGACCACCACCTGGCAGCTGCATTGCTGGTTCAGCACACAGGGAGGGAAGATACTTACAAATATAGGAAGGACAAAGTGGCACTGAGAATCCTTCTATGAAAAGTGCTCCCACTTCTCAGCTAAAACCAGGCTCCATTAGAAGTGTCTCCACATTGGCTGTGGAGAGCAGGGGAGGTCACCACCTTGAGGAGGGTGGTCCAGGCAGCTGCTCTAGGAGCCGCGAGTTTGGGTTACAGGCTGCCCTGGCTGTGGCACCACTGCCTACCTACTGCCCCAGGAGGAGCTTGATCTGACTGCCTCAGGTCCCGTAGTTCAGGGTGGAGTTGTTCCCAGGAGCCCTGTGTGTTCTGGGCAGGAGTGCCTCTCAGACACTTTGAGTTTGGGATGGATACTGCCCCAGGAGCCATATGCACTTTGGGACAGTAAGAGCCTCAGCATCACTGACTTCCAGGTGGTATCTGCCATAGGTGCCAGAAGTTCAGCAAGTTCTCTTTACAGCTGCCCTGGGATCCTCAAGATTGCCAGAAATTGCTGGGGCCTTTGCTGAAGTGGGACAGGAGCCTGGGTCTCAACCCAGAAAGCTGAAGAGCAGTATTCACGAGTAGCAGGGTGGTGAATGTCTGCACCCCCTCCATATGACAAGAATACTGGAATGATTCCTGGGAATCTGACTTCCAGCTGAGAACAGCAAAAGCCAGACCCTCCAGCAACCTCACGCTGGAAGTGTCTCCATCCAAGATCCAGATTTGATCATCAACCCACACTGTCTATTTTGGCCTCCTCAGTGGAAATAACCCACAGTCCTCCTGATTTTCCATTAAGATGCTGGGTTTGTTTTTGTTTTGATTTCTGTTTTGTTTGTTTCTTGTTCCTTTTGCTTTGCTTGCTTTGCTGTGGTTGGTTTGTGTTTTTGTTTCTGTTCTTGTAAATCAGCACATTTTGTTTTACACCATAAAGCCTCCCATTGGTGAGCTTCTCTGCTACTCCTTTCTTCAATTTCTTTCAGCAACAGCTAAACATAATTCTCTCTCTCTCTCACCCTCCCCTAAAGTCATTACCTTAGTCTCTTTCTCTTTTTTTTATTAGAATATCCTACATCATCTGCATTCTCTTGAGGCTCTCATTCCAAATTCACAAGTTCCTCTCTACATTCCTATCGCATCTCTGTTGCTCCCAAGTCTATTTTTCCTTACTTAAGGAGGTACTGGGAATCTGAAATGAATGCCAAACTTGAAAGTGGGCATTTGCTTCTAAAACAGATATAGTCTGACAGTTATAGTCTGGTGGAAGATAGTTGCTAATCCTTCTGATTATTTTCATTGGTGGTAATTAATATTTTCACAGATACACAAGGAAAAAAGTAATCACTTCAGCACTATCCATTGTATACATTGCTTGTGCATATTGACCCTTTCTCCTTATCTCAAGACCTATTGAAAATTGTAAAGCTCAATAATAATTCACAGGTCAGAGAGCCAGCTGTTGAACTGTACCAGTGAATTTGTACCCCGGCCCAAATAAGTGAAGATATAAAAATCCCATATCCCATCAACACACTCCTAAAGTGAAATAACCACTGAGAGATCTCAGGCCCCACTCACTAATACTGAAAAATCAGGATAAAGGGAAACAATTATTCTTCTCAAACTGACAACTCCCCAAGGAAAGAAGGATATGGACCTGGATGGAAACTTAAAAGAAAGTCACAAAACCTGATTATTAAAATGATCAAAGAATTAAAAGAAAACTTAAGGAAGGAAATAACAAAGTAATTTCAGAAGCTGAAACACCATTTTAATAAAGAATAAGAGTCACTGGTAAAATACAGAGAACACTTAGAACTGAAAAACACAGTAAACCAATTTAAGAGCTCAATGGAAGATATTAATATTAACACCAGAGTACTCTCTGTAGAAAATTGAACTTAAGCTCTCAAAGAAAGAACATCAGACAATGAACACATGTTGGGTATCTTGAATGCAAAGAGGAAAAACAAGAAAAAAATGTATTGACCATGAGGATAATTTCCAAGAAGTATTGGTAAAATCGAAAGAGAGTGACTGAGATAGCAGAGAACATGAAGCAACAAATGAACATCATAAAGAACCTTCTCAACGAGATAATCAAAGAAAATTTCCCTTATATTAGAATAGATTCAGAAATTCCTATTCAGTAGGCCTATAGGACCCCAAATAGACTAACCTAATAAACTCACTGAGACATATCATATTCAAAATAAATAACAGAGAAAACAAGGAAAGAATATTAAAAACAGTAAGGGAAAAATACCAAGCTACATTCAGAGGCTAACCAATAAGGATTACTGTGGATTTCTCAACTCAGACCAGAAAGGCATGGGGAGAGTAGAACAAAAATTTTCAAATATTAAAAGATAATTGCCAGTCCAAAATACTATACCCAGCAAAACTCAGCTTCAAATTTGATGGGGAAATAATATCTTTCCAAGATAAGAACAAACTAGCAACATACATGAATGCAAAACCAGCTCTATAGAGAACACTCAAAGACAAACTTCAAAGAGCGGAACAAGCTATCAATTCCAAAAGTCCACAATCAGAGGAAAGTCAATAAAAGCATATTCACTAAAAGATATCCAATATGGTACAAAATACAGCAAAGGTCATGGTGCCAGGGAATCAAAATTACATAAATTAAATATCTATTAGAATGCTGAATGTGAATGGACTCAACATACAAATCAAAAGACAGATTAGCAGACTTCATCGAAAGAAAGAAAGAAAGAAGAAAGAAAAATATCCAAGACTATGCTGTTTACAGAAGACACAAATCACAGCCAAAGACTGAAGATAGATTGAAGGTGAAAGCTGGCAAAAAAACTCCACCAGGCATATGACCCAAGAACACAAGCAACTGTAATTCTTATATCCTACAAAATAAATTTCAATCAAAAATCAGTCAGAAGAGATAAAGAAGGACACTACATCTCAGTAAAAGGAACACTACATAAAAAAGATGTAACCATAGTTAACATTCATGCATACAAATCTTACGAGCTCAAATATGTCACAAAATTACTACAAGATATTAAATCACTTATAGATCTAAACACAATACTGGTGGAGTTGAATACACCATTATCAACAATAGACAGAACATCAGAACAAAACAGCAAGAAAGTCTCCAGTTAAACAATTCTATCAATCAAATGAACCTAACAGACATCTACAGAATATTCCATCACAAATCAGCTGAATTTACCTTCTTTTCAGCAGTACATGGATCCTTTTCCAAAATAGATCATATCTTAGTCAAAAAGGTAATCTTAGTAAATACAAATAAGTTTATATAATCCCATGTATCCTATGAAACCACAAACCCTACCAATAAACAACATGAAAAATAACAGAAAGTACGTAAATACATGATGACTGAATAATATCCTTTTAAATGAAGAGTAGACCAAAGAGGAAATGAGAATAGAAATCAGGAAATTCTTGGAAATGAATAAAATAGAAGGCCCAATATATCATCCCCTCTTGCACAATATTAAAGCATTCTTAAGAGGTAAATTTGTAGCACTGAGTGCCTTCATCAAAAACCAGGAGAGAGCCCACATAAATAACTTATGATATACCTCAAATCTTTAGAGAAATAAGAAAAATCCAATCGCAAATCCAGTAGAAGATTTGAAAGAACCAAGATCAGAGCCAAAATCAATGAAATTGAGAAAAAAGTACAAAGAATAAATGAAAAAAAAGTTGGCTCTTTGAAAAAGTAAATAAAATTGAGACTCCTAGTCTCAACGAAATGAAGCAAATCAACAAATTCAGAAACAAAAATGGAGACATCTCCACTGACTCACCTGAAATCCAAAGGATTATCAGAAACTATTTTGAAAAACTATATTCCTGGTTGGAGAATCTGGAGGACATGGACAAAGACCTAGGCAAATACAACATTTCCAAATTGATACAGGAAGGTATGGAACAACTCAACAGACCAATATCAGGTAGTAAAACTGAAACAGCAATTAAAGCCCTTACAAAAAAGAAAGCCCAGGAACTGATGGATTCTCAGCTGAGCTCTACCAGACCTTCACAGAAGAATGCCTCTCCTTAATAAGCTATTCCATGAAATTGAAAGGATTGGAACACTGCCAAACACTTTTTATGAGGCAACCATAACCCTGATCCAAAATCCAACAAAAACACATCAAGAAAAGAAAACTACAGACCAATAATCCTGATGAACATTAACACAAAATCCTTAACAAAATGCTAGCAAACCATATGTAAACCACATCAAAAAGATAATATATCTGGGCTGGAGTCATGGCTAGGTAGTTACGGTGCTTGCCCAGCATGCACGAGTACATGGGTTCAAACCCTAGCACCCATTTACACAGCTAAGTGTCAGAGCAATAAAAGCCATGTGAAAAATTCAATAAATTTTCTCTCTCCCTCTCTCTCTCTGTCCTTCTGTCTTAAAAAAAAAATAAAATAAAATAGAAAATACATCATGATCAAGTGGGTTGGCTTCATTCCAGGAACGCAAGGCTGGTTCAACAAATGCAAATCAATAAATGTGATTCATCACTTAAACAGAATTAGAGATGAAAATGATATAATCATCTCAATTGGCACAGAGAAGGTCTTTGACAAAATACAACACCCATTTATGCTCAAAACCCTTGAGAAAATAGGGATTAAAGGAACTTACCTTAATTTTGTCAAGGCCCTTTGTTTTTTTTTTTTAAAGACAGAAACAACTTTATTTAGTTTTCCACATGGCCTTCATTGCTCCAACACTTAGTTATATATGTGGTGCTGGCGTTTGAACCCAGGTCCTCGTGCTTGCAGGGCAAGCACCAAAACCACTGAGCCACCACTCCAGCCCCTGTCAAGGCCATTTTTGACAAACCCACAACCAATATTATACTTAATAAAGAACTGAAAGCATACTCACTAAACTCAGAAACAAGATAAGGTTGACCACTCTCACTACTCTTATTCAATTTATTCCTTGAAAGGAATCAGACAAAAGAAGGCAATCAAAGGTATTTAAATAGGAAATGAGGAATTTAAACTATATTTGCGGATAAGATCCTATACCTAGAAGACCCAAAAAACTCTATCAAAAGACTTCTATATCTTGTAAATCTTTCAGAAAAGTGACAAGATACAAGATCAACACCCATAAATCAACAGCTTTCCTTTACTCCAACAGCAATTCTGCCAAATAAGAAATCAGAGGGGTTGGGGCTTCAGCTCAGTGGCAGAGCATTTGCCTAGCACACACAAGGGCCTGAGTTCGGTCCTCAGCCCTGAGAAAAAAGAAAAGAGAAGTCAGGAAGTCCATCCCATTCACATAACTTCAAAAAGAATAAAATATCTAGGCATTAATCTAACAAAGGAAATAAAATACTTCTACAATGAAAACCATCGAACACTGATGAAAGAAGTTGAAGAAGACCTGAGAAGAAGGAAAAACATTCCATGTTATTGGTTGGGCAAAATCAATACAATTAAAAGGACCATTCTGCTGAAAGCCCTGAACAGATTCAATGCAATCCTCATCAAGATACCAATGACATTCTTTATGTATATTGAAAAAACAATTCTAAAATTCATTTGGAATAAGAAGAAAACTGATCAGCAAAAACATTACTAAGTTAGAAAGATGAAACAAGAGGTGTCACAATACCTGATCTGAAATTATACTATAGAGATGTAGTAAAAAAAACCCTGTGACATTGGTATTGAAACAGACATAAAGACCAATGGAATAGAATAGAAGACAGTGAAAGAAACTCACAAGTATTTCACCATCTGATATGTGACAAAGGGTGCAAAAATATATCATTGAAGAAAGACAGTCTGTTAAACAAATGGTGCCAGACAAACTAGACAGCAATGTGAAGACAATTGAAATTAGATCCTTGTCTCCCACCCTGCACAAAAATCAAATCAAAATGGATTAAAGAATTAGGAGTGAAACTAGTAATTATACAATTATTGGCAGAAAAAAATAGGATCAACACTCCACCACATCAGTGCAGAATACAATTAAACTGAAAAGCTTCTGCACTGCTTAAGAATCAGTTGAGAATGTCTAAAGAAAACCAAAAGAATGGGAGAAAATCATTGCCTGCTATGCCCCTGACAGGGGAATGATATCTAGAATATAAAAAGAACTCAAAAAGCTTAACAACAAAAACACAAATAATCCAATCCTTAAATGGGCAATAGAACTAAACAAATTTCTCAACGCAGGAAGTTCGAAAAGCCAAAAAATATATGATAAAATACATCACTAGCACTCAGAGAAATTAAATCAAAGCTAAACTGAGATTCCACCTCACTCCAGGCAGAGAGGCAAAAATGAAGAATATGAAGAACATATGCTACAGGGGTTATGGGGAGAAAGGAACACTAACACTGTTGTTATGACTGCAAACTTGTATAGCCTCTCTCAAAAGCAGTGCACAGACTCCTCAAAAACTGTGGATGGAACCACCATTTGATCCAGCTATTCGACTCCTGGGTATTTCCCCAGAAGACATGAATCAGCATACTGTAGAGATAGTTACATCAATGTTTATAATAGCTTGATTTATAATAGCCAAACTATGGAATCAACCCAGATGCCCCTCCCTGGATTAATGGATTCAAAAATTGTGATATACACATATACATACATACACACACACAATGAAGTTCTACTCTGCTGTTAGAAAGAACGATATCATGGCCTTTGCAGGTAAATGGATGAAAATGGGTAAAAAAACATGCCGAGTGAGATCCCAAACACAGCAACTTAAAGGCCAAATGTTTTCTCACATATGTGGAAGATAGACTAAAACTAATACAGGATAAAAGTTAGCTATGTTTAGTTAATAAATCCAACAAAGTTGAATTTTCACATATGCTTGGGGAGCCATAACTATAAAGGTGAGGGGAGAAGGGAGGGAGGGAGGGAAAGGAGGGAGAGAATAGAAGGTTTATCAATATGGCTTGGTACACTCGACTCACATGAGAATCCAAACTATACTCAAGCAGGTGTGTAAACTCAAACATTTAAAAAATTAATATACATGTATATACTTATTTCTATCTATAGCATGAGGGTATTACAGAGAAGACATGAGATCAGGGAATGAATGAAAGGGAAGGAGATGCTGGAATAGGATCAGTCTTAACTTACTTTGTCAATATCTATGTGTGCTTGAATATGTAACAATGATTCCCTCCAATATATAAGACTATGTTGAACCAATAAAAACAAAAATGTAAATTTGAAGATATGGAATGGATAGAAGATAGAAAGACAAATTCACACATCTATAGGCATCTGATATTTGACAAGGGGGCAAAACATATTTTGGAGAAAAGACAGCCTTTCCAGCAAAGGGTGCTGGGAAAACTGGACAGTCACATGCAGAAAAATTAAATTAGATCCTTATCTCTTGCCCTGCACAAAACTCGTATCAAAATGTATCAAAGACTTAGGAATTAAACTAGGTACCTTACAAGTATTAGAAAAAACATAGGATCAACACTCCATCTATAGAAGCTGGCACCCATTTCTTTAGCAACACCCCCATAGCACAAGAGAAAAAACCAAGAATCATAAACTCAGATATCATTAAACTAAAAAGCTTCTGCACAGCTAAGGAATCAGTTAACAAAGAGAAGAGAGAGTCGACAGAATAGGAGAAAATCATGACCAGCTAATCCTCTGACAGGGGACTAAAATCCAGAATATATAAAGAATTCAAAACTTTTAATACCAAAACCACAAATAAACCGATCAAAAAATGGGCAAAAGAACTAAACACAACAGAAGAAATCCAAAAGACAAATAAACATGTGAAAAAATGTTCAACATCTTTAACAATCAGGGAAATCATATGTTATTTCTTAAAAATGTATCCTAATTTGATGAACACTTATCCATTTGTTTAATAAAGTATGCTTTACCAATTTCCCAACACTATTTATTTCTCTCATTTACTATTCACTGATTATTTTATTTTAAAATATGCATTAAGTATCTACTGTATGAATGTTACTGCTCAGCATGTAACAACAAAAAATAACACAAACAGTTGCTAATCTCAGGGAGTTTACATTCTAATGTTGGAAAGTAAAACAAACAAACAAAAGTATAAATGACCACATGCATATTTAAGTAGTGATAACAGCAATAAGTAGTTTAAAGAAAAAATAAAGGTAGAAGACAGGTTTGCTGATTAGGGGAGACATTAAAAATATCAGGGAATTATAAAAATATTCTAGAAATATTAAGATCTTATATTTGACCAGATACCTAGCTGAATTAAGGGAGATGACTGAATGAGCATCGGAGGAAGAAGACATTGCAGAGTATTTTAATCCTGTTTCAGTTACTGTGACCAAAAGACCTGACAAAAACATTGTAGAGAAGGAAAACTTTAGTTGGGGGTCACAATTCCTCATGCTCTTATTTTAGGGATGAATAATAAACATTTAGGTACAGAAAAGAAAATATAGGGACATGTTTTTTGCACAATGGTTATGTACAGATGCTATTCATCATTCATAAAAGATTTACTCAAGTCAGAGCATCACTAAAATGCTGTAAGCCTATGTGACTGTATCTCACTAATTAATTCCACCTCATTCCTCCAAAATATTCTATCAAATCTATCAAATCTCTTTGTGAGTGAGAAAAAGATATATTGTCCTGGGAAAGTAGTTTTGTTTATTAACAACTGAATATAACATGTTTCTATTAAGTCTCCATTACTTCTGTGACAGAGTGACCACATTATCCATTCACAGTCCCTGTGGATGTAGGGTAAATATGGTATAAATGGAGATCTGAGTGATTTACATATAATAGGAAGAAAAATACATATGCACATATTTAGCTCTATTTCCTCCTAGACAATGGTGAGTAGAGGGTCTCAAATTTGTATGTTACTATGCAATTAAACTAGATTTTGTGATTCAACTACTATTTATTATGGGCCATCTACTGTTCTGAACACTAGGGATATATCAGGAAATAGAATACAGGAAAAAGTCTGTCCTGTGGTTGGAAATTCTCTAGTTTGTGCTTTTAGGTCTTTACCAAGTCTTAGGTGTGATGGAAATTTTTTGTAAAATGATAACAATAAATGTTTGAGGGTTTATTGATGTTGATTTGGGGTATGAAAATAGAAAATTAAGAGAGTTTCAATTGCTTCAAGTGTTCCATTTTAAAGATTTATGATTTCTTTTTTCCTATGTTGGTAGCAATGTAAAATTTAATTTTAATAAAATGGCCTATCAGTGGAAGAAGAAACATTTTTATGGGTATACCCACCCATTTTAAATTGTAAAAAGTGTTTTTATTCTGTTTCCTAAAATATCCTAGAAAGAATTTTATTTATATTGCTATTGGTGTGCTTGCTAGAGTATTTTTCACAAGCAATATTTTAATAGTTGATACTCCAAACAACTCTGCAATACATTTGGGGTTTATATTTTGTCTGTAGTGACCAAGAACTCTCTCTGCTTTCCTGGTGTCCATGTCTTGAGCTGCTATCCTCCACCATACATTTTCATCATGATGTTCTGCCTCACTTTGAATCCAGAGCAATGGATCCAGCCATGTATAGACTGACCTCTGAAACAGTGAGTGCCTAATACATTTTTCATTCTCTGAAATTTTTCTTTTTTTTTTGACCCAGATTTTTTTATTAAGAACTTTAGTTATTGTACAACAAAAATGCATCCAAAGTAACAATATGATATGTATATTTCTTAAATTAGATTTACCCCCTAGATCCCACCCTATTCTCCCACCCTTTCTCCTCTCCCCTTGCCCCCTTCTCTCTCCCCCTCTTTCCTGATACATATCTATGAATGCCCTAGGTTATGTGTTATTATGCCTCTGATGGGTCCAATACATGAGACTGATCAACTTTCACACTCTGAAATTTTTCTTGTCAGGTAATTTGGTCACAGCCAATGGAAAAACTGAATAAAACAGTCATTCTTTTTGACTTGTAGATCAATAAAAAAGGTATCAAGAAAGTTCTAGTTTTTAAGAGCAGTTATTCTTGGGACAACTGGAAGCATTCAAATATAATATCTTGATGTGTAAACTGTTAAACAGCAGAGAATTTGGTATTGTTGAAGGTGTCAACTAGGAGATTGGTGAAAACTGAATATTATGAGAAGGCAAGAGAGAAGGAAGTGTAGTCCACCATGTCAAGCACAAAAGAAAAAGATGGGTGATGAAAAGCTTGAAATGAGCCACTGCATTTCCCAAATGGCAATTTTGGTGACTGAGGAGGAAAAATTTCAATGGAGTGGTGAACGAAAGTGTAATGAGATTGTAGCAAATCTAACATAAGAATACAGAGCTATGAAGTATGCATTACTTTTTTCAGCAAAATAGTTTTAATGGGAAGCTGCAACTGTTTATTCTAGATATTTCACTTTTATTTAAATATCATGGCGTTGAAATACCAAAAATCAACACAGAATTTGAAGACAAAGATAGGAACAAGAATAGAAAGGAAAGGGTGCTAAGGATGTGAGCAATTGTTCAAAATACAATCAAAGTGCAATGAAGAAAGCAATCTTCTCTTCCTGGGAGAGTTGATGAGTTCTTTGAGGTATAAACATGAACTTTTTTTCCTATTTTTTTAATAGGGATGGGATGGTTCTGAGAAAAGGTCTCCCTTCTGCTGTTCTTTGCATAGTATGTCCAGTCTGGCTATATCAAGCCAATATATTGATTTATATAATGATCAAAAAAAGAGACACCCCATGAATGATTTAAAGCTTCTTTGATTCTACATGTTATACAATAAATTTTATATTCTATTTATAATCATAGTGCTAATTTTACCTGTGTCTTATCTCTTTTGTTCATATAGCAAAGATTTCTTTCTTTTTATTAGAGCTTTATAGTTATACTATATTAGGGTTCATCTCAGCAAACTCATACATATATGGAATTTGATTTCATTTCATGATCTCCCCTTTCCCTTCCACCTTTCCCCTCCCCTGTTTTCCTTTCTCTACCCCACTAGACTTCCTTTCACTTGAATATTCGTATCGGATTGTTTCTTCTTATATACTAAGTCGAAATTTCCCATGGTACATTTATATATGCCTATGACATGATTTTTAAATGGATCAAAGATCAATGAATTGTAACTTGAATAAGAAATTTAAAGAAAAGAATGAATCTTGCATATCTGGTTGTTTATTGGAATTTAAGTGGGCATAGATTTAGATTTTGATGTAACTGCATTTTTTTTCTAGTAATGCATTGTAGGCCATTCTAACTCCATTCTTTAAGATCCTACTCAAATAACTCAGACTAAAGCTATATATTTGAAGGAGGTTTTTCATCTAGAGCAGTGTCTTTCTGGCATTTCAGGAAAGGTATCTTTACAAAATGATAATTAATGGCATCTGATAAAATGTTACATGACCAAGATAAGCACACAATGCAAAACAGATTTCATTGTTTTAATAAATTTTAGAGTGTCCAGGATGGATTTCAAACTCTTCTGCATTTTCTTTGGCAGTATTCTTATCAAAAGAATTGGTCTCATTCATTTCTCATGGAATATGAGATGGTGTTAGCAGTTCAATTCTAGCCAAAGGAAAGAGGTAAAAGCAGTGCTTCAGATAACCTGCTGGCCCACAAGAGGTTATGCAGCTTCTGCTGATTCTCTCTGCTAACCCAGGAGGTTATCAGACCATCTTTTAAATGCAGCCACCACCATGCTGTGTAGAAGTCAAGCAACCACAAAGCAAGCTCCTGCATTAGCAATCCAGTGCTATCTTCACCTGAAGTTACAGTTGACAAGCAGAGGAATTACTACACTGTGAGTGAAGGTAAAGGTAAAGCGTTCCCAGCACCAGCTGATGCCACATGAGTTGATTAATCAAGTCTTTCCTACATAGCAGATTCATGAATTTAACGAATGTCATTGTTTGAAGCATTGAATTCTGGAGTTGTTTGGTATTCAGCAATAGATACTGGAATCAAGTCATAAGATCATTGATCCTTTCTCCATATATGGTAGGGTCTACTTTGGGGAATGTTTAACTTTTTTTTTTTTGATAGAAAAATTTCTCTAAAATTTTGAAGTGATTATTTTTCTTTTTCATAATTTTTTCTGAGTAATATGTGGAGTAGATACATCATAATACAGTTTATATTTTCTTCCAAGATTTTCAAGAATTTTAATATAAAATTGTTGCATTCTTCCAAGTAGCATATCATGTCTGTTTCACTGAAAACACACACACACGCACGCACACACACAATTGTTTTCTTTCGTGTTTTGTCAAGTAAGGATTAGTAATGGGCCAGAAGTTACCCTAAATTATTATTGATTTCTCAGAGAATAATGTATGATCAAAATAATTAAATAATTAGTAATTTTGCACTCTTTAAAAAGTGAATAGTTTAGTAAGAACTCTTATTTGAAGTAACTTCATGAAAATAGTGTGTTCTATGAAATCATCTTTTTGTCACTTGTATAAAAAGCACATAGTACTTTCCTTCATAAAAATCATTGCAGTCTTACTCTCTTTTAGTTATCAGCAAGTTTCCACCCTCACATTAATATATTTCCATGAAGGTGCATTCTTTGGAGAACTACACTTTTCACTCTGCCTTTCCTCTTAAGATATATATTTATTTTGACTAAGGAATTTCCATAGCACATTACCATTTTCCAATCTTGATTTCCATTTCACAAATTCACAGTGATACCAGTAAAATTATATTTACTCTCCTGTTTTAGAATCTCAATTTAAGTTTACTTATTAAATAGCCTTGGTATATTGGTTTATAAAAACTGAATCCATATATCTACTAAAATAAAAGGACCCTAAGCAATGGTCCTGAAATCTAATTTCAAGTCACAGATGGCATTTTCAAGCACAGATACCTCCTTATAAATTTTATTTTCTCTTCTTTGGTCCCAAAGCTCTAGGATAATCTGCTATGAAGTTGATATAATACAAGGTTCCATTAGATCTATTGGTTTTCTTTAAGAATCAGAGCACTGAAAAAGTATACTATTTTTGTTTTTTTCCATTCTTTACATATTTTCATCCCTATTTTTATTCAATTCTTGCAATTATATTTTAACATCTTATATGTACACAATTTATTTAAAGCACATTCTAAAAGAGTAACATATTTAGGACAAAAACAAATTTTCATTAATAACAAGGGCACTCTTTATCGCTATCTTGCTATATTGTGTAAAACATCCATGAATGAAACATGAAAATATCACAGCATTAAAGAACATAGAAGTTATTCTGTTTAATTGTAGATAGCAAATTAAATTTTATGGTTATTGAATAAATATTTGACTAAATGGATGACTAAAAGGACAAATATAATTATAATATGTATAATATTACAAAATTGTAATCCCTCATTATCCTTCTAGCAGATCCTAAACTCTATCTAAATTATTTCTATGAGTTATTCTGATTATAAAACATTATTTATTAAAGAATTATATACTGAATATCACTTGTAACATTTTTAGAATAAGCAATGAACAATGAACAGACAAAAATTTGTTCCCTTTAAAATACATTCTATTAAGAGAGGTTGAAAAATGCTCTTTAGAAAAATGTACGAAACAAAGACATTCGAAGACCTGGAGAAAAGCATTCTAGGTAAAGGGAAACGTGAATTGAAAAGCTTGGATAGGACAGAGATCTTGGATGCTGATGAAAACAGAGCCAGTCTGGCCATAGAAACAGAAGGTTGGAACCAGAGGCTGCACTTCATCCTGACCCCACCGTTATATAATGCTGAACAGTTTACCTAACCCCAATGTCTGGGGTTTCATCTGTCAGCTGGGCATACTAGTGCACCAGCCATATAGAATGTACGTCAATCAGAATGATGAACACATGAAAAGACCTTGGGACAGACTAGGAACTGCAGAAGTGGCCCCTGTTCCTGCATAGGGGGGAGAGAAGCTCACAGATCTAGGCCAAGGCCAGACTACATGGCATCTTGAAAAGAAATTTGCATATTATTGAAATGTGATAAGAACATTAGAGAATTCCAAGCAGAACAGATGCAATCTCATTTATATTTTGAAGACATCAACTTTTTTATGCTTTAAATGGAGAACAGAATGTGGCTGTGGAGTTGGAGCAAGAAGAAAAGAATACAAGTTTAGAAATGATTTCATCACCCAAGCAAGAGGTAAGGCCAGTTTATACCCCAGTAAAATTAAAATACTCCTTTAGTTTTAGTTTTCTTGACCAATTTTATTGACTGTAGGCCTGAAAAGTATGTCTTGGACACAGAGTCCAGGTATGACAGAACATTGGAAAACATATGACTTTTCAAAGGATAAGAAAGTTCCTTGATTTTAGCCCTTCACCTGTTATTAGCACATTGTGTTAACTTGGGTGAGTCACTTGAGATTTCTAACATCATATTTACACAAAATAAGGCACTCTACATAATGATAATGGAAGTTACTTTGGGTTCTAAGAGTCGTAAAAAATTTTCTTAGCAGTTTACAAGCAAAATTGAATATAAAGAAAGAAATGAAATGTTACATGATATTGTATCAAAATAATATTTTAAACTGTTGGTCAGCTTAAATTTAGTTTTTATCTCAAATTTTAATTTTTGACACTGAATTTTTTTTTTAAAGAGAAAGGAACAGTGAGAGAGAAAGAGATTGAGAGAGAGAAAGAGAATCGATTTTATTTAGTTTTTTTATGTGGCTTTCCTTTCTTTGAGACTTTGTTGTGTATATAGTGCTGGGGTTTGAACTCACGCCCTTGCTCCTGCCAGGCAAAGCATGAACCACTGCTCCAACCCTGAAAGTTTTTTATATTAAATAACTGTTCTTCACATCCAGATAACTTTTTAAATAATTTATAACACATGTATAATTTATTATTTTGAGGATCCTGGATTAGGGTATAATACAAACATTTCCAAAATCTGTATTCAGCAAATTTAACTGTCCAATTTTTTTCAGAATTACATGTGCTTATATCTAAAAATAATTTCAGGATAAAAGCTTATCAAGATTTTCACATGAATACCAATTGATATTTGGTCCTATAGAGCACTGTGCGTTACTTTTACAATCTATGTTTCTCCAGTTCAGCTATTATGTTGCTTCTTGCTCTCCTTTTTTTTTTTTTCTTTTGCCACTCCTTTCATAATCTTATCCAAAGCCAACAACCTGTCCTGCTGTATTCCTTCCCTCTAATTTGTTCTTAAAGGCTTCTGATTTTGTTGTTGAGCCTCAGGGCATTTTATGGACATAAATGTGCACTATAACCTTAGTAGTAAAAATAACTTGAAAACCTCTAAGAGTTGCAATTCCTTCTGAGGCTTTATATATCCTTTTTTTTCTTAGTAAACCTCAATATCAAGGACATTTTCCCCCAAAATATAGCCATTTTTCATTTTGTTGCATGCTTCAAGCTTCATTTTTTAAAAAAATAATCACATTAAAAATTGCAGTTATAAAACTTTTATGATTGTACACTAGTTATTTGGAACACTGCATTGCAAAGAGACATTTAAATCAGGAAATTTTGTATTAGACTAAATGAGTCTGTGCATATAGTTGTTTAATACTTATTTGCTCTTAGCCTATGTCAAAACAATTTTCCAAAGGTACTATACATACTGATGGATGTTAGAAAACACATAATTTTTAGATTTATCTGTATCTGACATACATTGTACTTCTTGAATCACTCTTATTCTGTATGTTAATTGAATAGATAGTTTCTAATAGCATACATTTTAAGGAAAGCAACTATAAATCTTTGATGCTGCCTTAAACCAAAAATGCACTTACAGAAAATAATAGATATTACTAACACTTAAAATGATTGTGAAATAAAATTTATGAGAAAGGATAAGGGTAGCTGCAAAACCATAGTCAGAGATTCTCTGGATATCATTAAAGAAATGTTTTTATAGTAATGAAAATACAGAAAAGGAACAGTAATCCATTTTTGAAATGACACTGAATTAAAATTAAAGCATTAGGGTATTACTTCACAGAATATTTGAATTTCTATATTCTTTGAAATTTTAATATATTCAAGAAAAATTTACTTAAATGGTGCCTATTATCATGTTGTCTAGAATCTGATGAGGCAATTTTGGGCCCTGCTGTGGAAGAAGTATCCCTGTGTATATTACTACTGCAATCTATAACCAGGGGATATGATTATCCTCCCACTGCTGTTTTGTATCCTTCTTTGTTATACTAGACTATAAAATAACTGTGCAGAAAAAGGAGGCTCAGCAGCTGTTCTGTTAGTTGTTGAAACAATACTCTCCAATCCTTTCTGGTTTCAGGAATGTAGAGTATGGAGAAATAGCAGAAGGATGCAATTACGCCTAAAAAGGACCACTGAGAAATAAAAGTTCAAAATAATATGGACACAGGCTTTATCTTGAAGCATGGAAAATATTATCCCATACATGTTTGGAAAATCTTCTCCAGAGGTCCCTCTAGCTTGAGAAGTACAGTAAAAATATCTACTATTACACATTAGGGACCATTTTACCTAATTTCTTTATAGCGATTCTTAAGATTTTTATCTTCAATAATTTAATTATCAATTGTGTTTCTAACTCTGTTTAACTGGGTAACATGCGATAAGGTTGTTAGTTATTATTTATGAGCTACAAAAGATGTTTTGCATTCACTTATTAATAATATTCAAGTTGATTAAAGACTGTAGATTAAAAAAGTAAATAAACAACCTTTATTTGTGCTTATTCTGCACTGTCATCAAATTACAGGTACAGCAGTTTGGTTCTCTTTTAAATCAAAACAATTACCTTCCAAAACTCATATAAAGACGAAAACCAGTGCACTTCCTTAAGTAGGTACTTAATATTGCCTTCATAATGAAATCTGAGCAGAGTATAAATTATGAAAAAGAGTTGAATATGTTTTAGTGTGGAGATAAAAACCTGTGGATCCATTTAGGGAAAAGAGACTGAAAAAAATAGCTTTAAGTCAATGTTTCATAGGTGGTTTCCTTCACTTAAAAGTAATTATGAAAATATTTACAGCATAATAGTAAAGTGTATGAGGCCATGCTGAAGTGCGATAGGAAAAATATATGATTCATCAATTTTTATAGCTCTTGTAGCATTAATGCAAAATTGTCTCTATGTACCTTAGGTTATCTGAGGTGCTGGGCCTTCTCATGTACTAAGAGATTTAGAAGATATGTTTATAAAAATCCTGATTCTACCCATAGCACTGTCAAAGCTAAAGCTTCCCAGGACAAAGTTGAACAGGCAGGAAAGATTAGTCAAGCTGCTGTAATATCAGGGAAAGGACACAGATCATTCTGAACTCATCTCTACTAAAACAAAAGGTAAGCGTTTTAAAGAGCCAAGTGCGGAAAGAGGAAGCGTTGGAATCACAAGGCACCTGTGTTTGCTAATTGGCCTTACCCCAGAGAAAAGTTAACTTTCTCTTACCTATTTAACAAGAGGCAGTTCTGTAACTCGGAGTATGGTGCCCACAGAAGTTAGTCTTCTACGGAATCACAGAGCCTGGGAGATAGGGTGCTGTCTTATATTAGTCAAACTTTTAAGACCTAACCAAGAATCATAATAGTTTCTTTTCCCAGTGTCTGTGCCATGATGCTAAATCCTTTACTGTGGGAAAGCGTTTTAGCCATAGATTTCCTTTTCCAACTTTGTCTTGCCCCTGTGTTCTCATATCTCCTTGTTCTAGGATACTGGAGATTTAAAAATAAATCATATAAAAAGGTAATATCAAAATCAATCTTCTCTTGAGCTCTTTATCCTTATATTTAAGTTTTGGGTCTAATTGTCAGCTTTTCCATCCTCAGTGGTGAGCCTGTTAATACTGGGAAGCAGGATTTGAGTCTTAAGTTTTAATCTATTTCAAGTTTAAGTTTGTGTGTAGTGTAAGATAAGGGCTCAATGTCATCATTTTACTTGTGGATATCTGGTTTTCCCGTAACCATGTGTATTTATGAACCTTTTCCCGAAGATTAGTTGACAGTGTATGCTTTGGTTCATTTCTGAGGTCGAAAATTCTATTTCATTGGTCTGTTTTCATTTTTATGCTAGTAAAGTTACTATTTTGATTCCTGTATCTTTGGAATATAATTTTAAATCAGGAAATATGATGCCTCCACCTTAGTTTTTCTTAAAATTGCTTTATATAATCAGAGTCTTTTATACTTCTTTATAAATTTTAAGATTGCTTTTCTTATTCTGTAAAAACAATTGTGCTATTGAAATTTTGATAGGTATTGCACTGTATCTGTATGTTGCTTTGTGTACTATTTTTTTCCAAACAATTCTTACAGTCCAAGAACACAGAACATATTTCCTTTTTTTTTGTTTCATTCATGTATTTTCATCAATGTGTTTTAGTATACAGTTAGTCATTTCATCTCCTTGGTTAAATTTAACCTTCAGTATTTAAATTATTGATCCCATTATAAATGGGACTGCTTTAACAATTTCATTTTTTTGGATATTCCATTTTAATATGTAGAAATGCGATCATATATTGCTTGAATTGTGTAACGTCACTGAATTCACTAATTCCAACAATTTTTTTCTGCTTGATAAAGTCTTAGGCTTTCTATGTACAAGATCATGACATCTGCAAGTGGAGAGAATTTTCTTCTTCCTTTCAAAATTAGATACCTTTTATTTCTTTCACTTGCCTAACTGTACAGGCGGACTTCCAGTTCTGTGTTGAACAGAGTGGTGAGATTAGATATATTCAGCTTCTATATTTTATATCAAACAACAAATTATTAAAACTAATTATTTTAATGTTTTATTTTTAACTTTTATAATGGAGTTAAAACTGATTTATACATCATCAATACAGTATTAGAGGATTCTGTATATGAATGTATATTTTTTTTTCCAGTTTTATGCTTTTCTATGTTTTTACGTTACATTTTTACTGGTACTGCTTCAGACTGATGAAATCTCCTTAGCATTTCTTCTAAGACAGGTTTATTGGTGAAGGGCTTCCTCTGTTTTTATTTTCCCAGGAAAGTCTTTTTCTGCCATTTGTTTCTGAACAGCAGCTTTTCTGGTAAAAATAAGTTTGGTGTGCAGTATTTTGGTTTCAGAACTTTGAATAATTATCATATTCTCTCTTGGCTTACAAGGGTTCTGTTAAGAAATCCATGCATAGCAGATTAGCAGATAAAGACGCTGCCTTGTATTTGACAGGCAATTCACAGACAGAGGTTTATCTGAAGTTATTAGAAAATTATTGTGCTCCTTTGGTAGTATCTTGTTTGTTTTTTCTTATTTCTTGAAGTCTTGCATTGCAAAACTCCTTGTTTAAAGAAAAGACAGCCTTCCCTACTCTACTGACTGGTTTTGGAAGGAAAACCTTCACTAGTCAGCCAGGTTAGCAATTCTAGAGTACTCTCAGATTTTTTCCTGTTAATGTACTCACTCTACTCTCTTGTCCCTGCTTGGGAGTAGAGAATGGTGGACAGGGGTATGCCTTTACCCGTATCAAATTTAGGCATGGTGCTGAGGCTGAGAATCTTCTCGTTGTTTTCCATAGGGTGGTGCCCAGAAAGTCTCAAGTTTGTATGCCTTCTCCCAGTCCTACAGAGTTGAGCTGTCTTATTGCACCTGCTTATGAACTATCTATAAAGGCTCACACTTAGTGTTCAGGAGCCATGTTCCAGCTGCTAGCAACAGGGACACAGGTGAGTTGTGCAGATCATTAGAGGTGTGAGTGGTGCACAGGAAAGACATTCCAAGTGGCTCATGCACAGGTCTCCTGATGCAATGTGGCAAGGAAGAAACAGATTTCCTTGTTGACTTTAAACCCTCATTTCCTCTCTTCCCTGCTTCTAGTCTCTCCCAGCCTTTCAACCATGCTGATCCCTTTAGTATTTCTGATGAGGTTAAAAAAACAAAAAAAAACAAAAACAAAAAAAAAAAAAAAAAAACAACAACAAACAAACCTCTTGGGCAGGTCTCCCCCTAGCTGCAAAAGCAGGGCTCTCATTCAATGCACTCACACTTTCCCTGTGGGAGGAATCATGGACCAAAGACATGGCTCTTGTCACTGAGCTATGCCACCTTTGGGGAAGGACAAGGTGGGTAAAATGAAAAATTTTTCTTGATCCCTTCAGTGTGTCTATTTTCATTTATTTTGCTCCAAATGTGTGCTGAACTTCCCCATTGTCTGCTAGGACTGCCACAGAACCCTCTTGCTCATGGTTGCCTACTGTCAGTTCAATGTATGGAGATGATGGAGAAGGCTCCTGTCTGCCAGCTTGCTGACTTCACTCTGAGGTAGGTCATGCTTTAGAAAAATCATAAGAACAACAGATATTTGTGGGAGTGTTGTAATTATAAGTATTCTGTCTTATGATTTTGCCTTTTATTCCAAATCCTTATGTATTTTTTCTGTTTATTCCCATTTTTTGCCAAGAGTAGGGCAAAATTGAATGAGGTCATGGCTTCATTTTTCAGTTTATACCAACTTCTCTAGATAACATAACTGAACAAATTACATTGTATTTATTCTTTGTCCCATAATCTGAGGGAGGGTTCCAATCACAATTGGAGTTTGTAGGAAGGATTTATTATTGGTATGTTTGAAATTTAATTGGAGAATAATGAAGGCTGAAGTTCTCATTTTTATGGCTCTTTGTAAATATTGATAAAATATTTTCTCACTTGAAAATATATTGCTGCTGTAAACAACACTTCACATTTAATTGGGCAACTTAGTTTTAATGGTGTTGAGTACATTACATATTTACATAGTAGTTGCTACACATTTAACCATACTTGGAAATATTTAAAGAAATATCCACAGGTTAATTTTTATGTTATTGAGAAAAATATCTTATCCAACATTTTAAATGGAAATGTTGTAGACTGCTGTGAACTGTTTGATATGTAGACCTAATTATCTCATGTTTATAATAATTTATGCCATAGGTCTTCCAGAGTATTTCCATAGTTAAGAAATAATTATACCTTTCTAAGCTGGATTTTTCTTCTTTCAATAAATATTATCATTGCTGACAACATTTCATATTACAGATTTTTTTTCTTTTTAAGCATAAAACTTAGAATTTTAACTATGAGCAAGATCAAGCTTATTTTCATAAAACACTTACCATTTGGTATCCCTAGAGTTTTCTTTATAAGAATAGCATTAATTTTTCATGAAAATATTGAGTAACTCTGCATACTCATTCAAGGATCCATGATCCTTTTTTTCTTCTGATTTTGGAGAGAATCAACAGAAATATGTATATTTGCATTTAATTTCATGCGTATGTGTGTTTTAACATTTGTGTGTAAGTTGAAGATTTTGCTAGTTAAGACAGAGGGCTGATGATTAATTTTAGTAAAGAATAATATTTAGAATCTGGTTCTATCTCTTCTTACTCTTTTTGAACTTTTATTGGCTCTAGGCTGATTATAGATCAGGAGGCATGAGTCCATAAGTTTATAACTCATGTATAAGCCTTGATTGCAATATTGCAATTTGGTTTCTCATATTATTTTCAGTCCATAATTATTAGACTTCATATTGGAAATAATATTTGGAGAGGTACTGGGGATTTAACCCAGGGGTGCTTTACCACTGAGCTACATTCCTCATCCTTTTCATTCTTTTAAATTTTGAGTCAGGGTCTCACTAAGTTCTTAGAGCCTTGTTAAGTTGCTGAGGCTGACATTGAACTTGTGATCCTCTTATCTCAGCCTCCCAAGTCACTGGGATTGCAGGTGTGTGCACTACACCTGACCTGGAAATAATATTTTAATTATCACCAAGAATAGAGTGTTTTTTTATATGTAAGGGTCCCTAAGTTGATTAATTATTAAGCTGCAAATGAGGCCAATGCCAAGTTAGCCTTGTCCATTCCATGTTTGCAACAGATTTGTCCTCAGATATTAGTCAGGGCTGGAGTCCTTCCTTTAGTTACTGTGGTTCTCTATGCAAATCTGTATACCTGTAACGTTGATTCACTTCAACCACTTTTTTAACCAACCTCACTTCCTTAAATAAAAGGCATAGAAAAAAGTCCAACTAACATAATATGATCAAAATGTGCAGTTGTTAAAAAACTGAAGCTAATTACTCCTAGGGGCATATAATACCATTTCCCCACACCTGTACAACAATAAATGAGTCCCAACTATCCATTCCATGTCTTTGATCCAGCATTTTGAATTTTTACTGATGACAGGTAAATAATAGAAGCTCTCAAAGGTAGAAAACACGTAGTACACGCTGGAGGGTCTCTGTGATCATGCGTGGAGACAAAACATCTGTGAAAGATGCTTTAAAAATGCGTTAAAAATCCATTTTAGGTGTTGAGAAGTATGGGATAATGTTACATATGCATGTGCTTCTATCCATATACATGAGAAACAGTGGCAAAGTGTGGTGTTACCTTGACTGGATCCATTAACAAAAGTAAGCCCTTGAAATCATCTAAAATGTTCTCATTAAATCTATTTATTGCATAGTTCTTCACTGGAGAATGATCAATTTGTGGGAAAAGGTAAAGCAAAGGGGTGATTAAGAAGCAGAGATTAATGGAAAGGATTTAAAATGATGAATCTCAAGGAATATTGGATAATTGCAGGAAAACCTGTTTGAATGGCAACATTTAGAAATAAAGACATTAAAAGTCTAAAGAAATGCATCTTGAAAGCAAAACCTCCTACTACATTTAAAATTACAATTGTCATCTTAAGGGAAATATCTGTGACTTTCAAACACTTGACTTTCATATAACCCAGACTTTTATACATTCAACTTTGATGCCTAAAATTTGCATATTTATGCAAAATGTTGTTTTTCATACATCATTTGACAAATAATAATTTCAACCCTGTCTGCCAGTGTCTGCTGCTGGAGAAAGGATCCAGGTTTCATCCAAATTAAAAAAAGATATTTGTCAGTTTTCAATATGCCCAGGGGCCTTGTGTCTGGTATAAACACCCCTGCACGCTTCACTTGCTGTGTGAATCATAATTTTCTGTTACACCTTTCAAAATTGTAATATAGTAATGGAAGAAGAGAAAGAAAAATCTTAAGATCAAAAGCATACTAGTTTATGTAACAATATTACGATATTTTCTGCAAGTGAGTGTAGAATAATTGCCTTCACAATATATCTGGAAGGTTCTTGAGAGTCTTTTTGTTTTCATAAATCATCAAACAGAAGTGAGAAACCATTACTACATATGGAAATAAGCTCTGTCTAATTTGATACTTATTTTTCACTTTAAAGGTATTTTAGGATATTATATTCCTTTGAAAGTCAATTAAATTGTTTTCAAAACCACTTCATATAACTACTTTTTTTTAAAAATCACATCAGCTTGTATTCATATGAGCAGTCAGGTAATAATATCCATAGACTGTCCTCAGAATTTGTTTTGACATTAGTAAGTGGCATATGAAATTTTTAAAATTACAATCTGTATTTTTCTTGCCTATAGTTCTAATGAAAAGTGTTTGTCAATTACTTTGAAATAATAATACCTTTAAGAAGGGATTCAGTCTAAAGAATTACTAACGTTTTTCCCCACATGCCTTCATTGTTTCAGGAAGACTGAATTTCTAGGAAACATGTTTAACATTATGTTACACTAACTAGAATGGTTATAACCCTAAGAATTTTCTTTCTCTTCCTACAGTGCTTATTTCAATTTTTTTCCTTCTATCTCTTCTGTATATAAGTTATCTTCAAATCCAGAACAGGTATTTCTTCTTCAAATCCTTTGTAAAATATTGATGTAACTACACATCTCCACAATATTTCTGAAAAGGCAGTTACTTGGTAAATTGAATATGCAGTGCTGGATGCTAGAGGAACCAATAATGAGAAACCAAAGTGTCCAGCAGCCCAATGGGACTCCATAGTATCTTCGCTGATGTGAGAGTTACAGAAAAGCCCAAAACCCTGATGAGAGGAAGAGTGAGTTCATACATAAAGTTTGTTCTGAAGGTTCTTGAGCTTTATAAGAGAATCACTGAAAGCTTGCATCTGGAGCTTGTCAGTGCCCTGCAAGCACCAGCAATGCCCACCAGGCCACCTCCACCACCCACAACCCTCACCCTCAGCCATTCAATAAAGGGGATGAAGAAGAGGGCTGTTTCTAGCTTTGTGGATGAAATATACAACATTGTGAGAAGTTATTCTCTTCCTTCCTCATGGGGGAAGCAGAGTCATTTCTTTCTGCTTCAAGTCAAATGCACCAAGGATTCCAAGAATATCACCTTCATAGAGAGATACAGCAATCACTCTCTTTCCTCATGGGTTTTGCTGACATACAGAACTTACAGGTAGATCTACCCTCCTGCAACCATAAGAATGCAGCATGTTGACAATGCTCATGAGAGGACCCTGTGGGGGCCTAAGAACCTCTTACAGTGCTGGGTTTTCCTTCTCGCCATCCATAGCACACACTGGTAAAGTAAAGTGAGTTGCAAAATAGGAGTGGCATGAATTTCAGAGGGCAGGACTTAGTGCCATCTTCTGGTCTAGAGGTTTCTGAAGGCAGGTGGATTATCCTCAGGGGTCCAAGCTAGCCTCCCTTGTAGAGCCCTGCCCCATTCCATGTTTCAGCTGTTGCAGGAGATATTTGAAGAGAACCTGTCACTTTGACTCTCTCAAAGAGCCTCGAGGTTGGTGGTGGGGCAGAGCAGCCCATCTATACATGCAGCTATGATGCCAGGTGATCACTGTGCCTATCCCAGGGAATGAGGCTTAAAATGTACAAAGGCTCATATAGCATATCTCTTTCAAAGAAAGGTTCTTAGGATTTAAAAAGGAAAAACAAAATATCCTCAAGCCAGAGCACTCAAGCACATCAATTCACAGCAACTACAGTAAGGTCAGAGCTACTAACATTAGTTAGGTACTGATTGAGCAGGTCAGGATCTCACCATGGGCTTCCAGGGAAGAGACATCTCCCTTTCTCATCTCTACCCTGAAACTCAGAGGTACCTGGAAAACAGAGGAGGAGCCAAAGCCTTGGAGTCTGAGCACCTGCCTTTATCTCCTTCATGTGCTGTAGCCATGTTAGTGGTTTGCCTTGGGGAAGAGGGCAAGGTCAGTTTTGAATTCAATGTGGGACCAAAGCTAGAAATAAACAAATCTGAGAATTACACATTGAGATTATACCTTTATAAAAGCAAAGCAAAACTAAGTGACAAGAATGTTACAGAACTGGAAGTTGGGAAACTAAGGGAGTTGTTGAAAACTCAAGAAAAGAAAAAGAAGCAGTTACTGGAAGTACTGGAAGAAATGAAAGAACTAAGACCACACATGTAACAGACATTAACAAGGGATTCCCTCTGAATTTCTCTGAAGTTCTGGTTCCTGCTAAAGGATAATGTTCACATAGTTCTAGCTATGGGCGTGAGTACAGATTAGGGCTTTTTGAAAGAAATCATAAATGGAGTCAGGTGGGTGGGTACACAGATCTGGAGCACTGGTCCTACAGAGTGGACTAGGCAGTGGAAGGGGTTGCCATGATCTACTTTCTAGTACCACTCTCCCAACCTGCCCAGGACTCTTCATATCTACATGGTAATGGGAAGACCTTCTATACCTTGGTTTATCAGAAAGGAAACCTCTGGACATCAGGGCTGTCATCAGCCAATTCTACTCCCAATTTAACTCAGGTCTTTAGTCAAGTCCCTGCTAAATTCCCAAAATAGCAGAATAGAGTCCCTGGGGATATAAGATGTATCTTGGTTCTTTCCTGCAGGCATTTGCATTCTATTAACATGCTACATCTGTTTCCCTGATCAGCTAGTCTACTTATCCTGCCTGATAAAGGAATCAGGTTAGTATGACATGAATCTGGTATGATGAACCAGCCTTGTGTTCCTGGAATGAAACCCACTTGATCATGATGTTTTATCTTTCTATGTATTTTTGGATGTGTTTTGCTAGGATTTTATTAAGTATTTTTCTATCTATGTTCATCAGTGAAATTAGTCTGTAGTTTTCTTGATGTGTCTTTTTTGGATTTTGATATCAGTGTTATATTTGCTTCATAGAAAGTATTTGGGAGGGTTTAAGAGGGTATTATTCAATCTCCAAGTATTTGTGTATTTTATGTTATTTTTCATTATGTTAATTGCTAAGAACATACATTGTGGTATTACAGGATACATGGAAGTATATGAACTTTTTTGTATTTGGTAAGATTAGCTTTGTGGACCAGGATGTAATCTGTATTCGAGAAGGATCTGTGTGCTGCTGAGAAAAAGGTAAACTAAGCTGATTTGGCATGGAATATTCTGTAAATGTCTGTTAAGTCCAATTGATTGATGGAGTTGTTTAGGATAGAGATATCTTTATTAATTTTTTTTTGCTTTGATGATCTATATATTGTTGATAGTGGTGTATTAATTGATGCAGAAAAGGCCTTCAATAAAATTCAATACCCATCTATGCTCAAAATTCTGGAGAAGATAGGAATCAAAGGAATATATATTTTTTAAGAGACATTTGTGACAAACCCATAGCCAACATTATACTTAATGGAGAAAGACTGAAAGCATTCCCACTAAATTCAGAAAAAAGACAAGACTGTCCACTCTCACCACTCTTATTCAATATAGTCCTTGAAACCCTAGCCAGAGCTATCAGAAAAGAGAAGGAAATCAAAGGATTTTGAGAAAAGGAAGTCAAGCAATCTCTGTTTGCTGATGACATGATCCTATATCTAGCAGACCCAAAAACTTCAGTTGGAAGACTTCTAGAGCTTATAAATGATTTTTAGCAAAGTGGCTGATTATAAGATCAACATTCATAAATCAGTACCTTGCCTATACTCCTGCAACAATTCCACTGAAGAAGAAATCAAGATATCCGCCCCATTCATAATAACCTCAGAAAGAATAAAATTCTTGGGCATCAATCTAACAAACGATATAAAGGATCTCTACAATTAAAACTACAGAACATTAAAAAAAAGAAAATGTAGAAGACCTGAGTAGATGGAAAAACATTCCATGTTCTTGGTTAGACAGAATCATTCTGCCAAAAGTCCTATATAGATTAAATGCAATCTTCATCAAGATACCAAGGACATTCTTCATGGATATAGAAAAAACAATTCTCAAATTCATTTGGAATAACAGGAGACCCAGAACAGCCAAAACATTACTAAGCAAGAAAGAGGAAGCAGTTGTCACAATACCTGACCTGAAATTATAATAAAGGGCTATCATAAACAACAACAACAAAAAGAAAACAAAACAGTGTGGTATTGGTATTGAAACAGACATGAAAACCAATGGAATAGAATATAAGACACTGAGACAAACCCACAAGTCTAATCATTTGTTATTTGACAAAGAGTTCAAAATATAGGATAGAGGAAAGAAATTGTTCAACAAATGGTGCTGAATGAACTAGACAGTAATATTTAGACAACTGAATATTTAGATCCTTATCTCTCACTCTTCACAAAAATAAAATCAAAATGGATCAAAGAGTTAGAAATTAAACCAGCAACTATACAATTGCTAGAAGAAAAAAATTGGATCAACACTTTACAACATCGGTGTAGGCACCACCTTCCTTAACAACACTCTCATAGTGCAAGAATTAAAGCACAGCTAAAGAATTAGTCAAGATTGTCAGGAAAGAATCTACAGAATGGGAGTAAATCTTTGCCTGATACACCTCCAATAGAAGGCTAATATCCAGAGTGCACAAAGAACTCAAAAAACTGAAAACCAAAACCAAATAATCTAATCAATAATTGGGCTAGAGAACTAAGTAGAAACTTAGTTCTCTTTTCTCAATGGAGGAAATCCAAAAAGCCAATAAATACATGAAAAAATATTCTATATCACTAACAATCATAGAAATGCAAATGAAAACTTCACTGAGATTCCACCTCACTCCTGTCAGAGTGGCAAAAATGAAGAATATGAACAATAACAGATGCTGGAGGGGTTGTGGGGAGAAAGGAACACTAA
>PVKS010012248.1:0-54338 GCA_004027875.1 Aplodontia rufa
TTCAGCAAACTTCAGATCATAAAACATAGGCTCCCCAATGCTGTATCTCCAAATGAGCCTTTTCTTTATTTTTATGGAAGAACATGAGATGTCAAAACTGTGATTGGCTGTGAGAGCTATCATACTGAAACATAAACCATTTCCCACAATCATAAAAATCATTTCCTGGTAGCCAATAGAGCTTGACATACCTTGATGTGCCCAAGAAAACCAGTGGATTTAATGGCATCATTTTATAGATACTGAATCAAGGAAGCTTGCTGAAGGCCAAGAGTGCAGGTGTAATTTCTGCTTCAATTGAACAAATACCACCTAATAAAGTTACTTATTATGCCTTACTGATACAAATTAGCCTGGAGAGCTTAACATAGCACCCGACACCTGATTATAATAAACATGCTTGAATAAAAGAAAATGGTAACCAAAGACATGAAGATTTATTCATTATCAGATCCGTAACTGAAGACCCATACTGCTCCTCAGTTATTGAAAGGAACACCAACCATGAAGGTCCAAATCTCAAAGACCTGCAATGTGCACTTACACTACACATTTGCTCACTACATCACTAAGGCAGAGAGTTGCTTCTTTTGTGCAGAAAACAGAGGGAAATCTCTCAGCCCATTCAAGCTCTAGATAATCACTCAATTGGACCCAAATAACTTGTAACTTTATTCCACCTTTGAAGCTTCTAACTTGCTTAGGACTTAACCCTTTCTATCATCTATCACTATGAGATTCTTATTCTCTATAACCTTGCTCAAACCATTTGTCTTTCTATTACTGATAACTACTCAGAGGTGCCCTTTCTCTGCTCTTTTATTTCCAGTAAGTCAGCTATAATTACCAGTCAGTTTCCTGTCTGCAATATGGCTGTATCACTAAGAACAGTAGACCTTTACCAGGCTATCTAGTTAATCTTTATCATAATGACAGAACTTGTAATATTCTAAAACCAAATCCATTTTACAGCTCATTTTACAGCTCCAGGGTTAGTTTTAAAAGTAAAAGCTCCTGTGTGATGAGATCAATGTATGTTTTGCTGAACATGTAAAACATTTGTTCAGCTAAGTTTTGCTAGTGATTTTAGTATTCCTCACCACTTCAATCAATCAACGAGTCACATACAATAACTCGAATAGAAATAACAAGACATATTCTTCATTTTTGAACTATATCTGCTCTGAATTCGACTGGATACACACTGCACTCACAGCAGGAAGGCTTCATTCAATTTTAATTCATTTTACATCAATCTACCAAAAGGTATCAGTATCTTTATATTGGTTTTTTTTTTTTAAGAGAGAGAGGGACAGTGAGAGAGAGAAAGAGAATCAATTTTGTTTAGTTTTCCATGTGGTTTTCATTGCTCCAACACATCATTGTGTATGTGGTGCTTAAGTTTGAACCTGTGTCCTCCTGCATGCCAAGCAAGCACCAAAACTGCTGAGCTACTGCTCCAGCCCCCTTATATTGATTTCTTGATACTTACAAACAGCCATAGCTTCCTCCTGACACTTCAGTAAAAGGAAACAAAGTTAGCAGACACACTATCCCAAAGGCAAAGTAATAATCAGCAACAGTGTGTTGTACCCAAACTGAGATAAAGACACTCCAGCCACTCACACATAAGCCTAAGACTTTATTGAGCTGGCCAGCGGCCACCACTCTGGACTCCCAAACATCAGGTCTCAGAATGATGCACCTTCTAGCCGTGTAGCAGAGCTTATGAAGGGTAAAGAACTTCCTGTTACTAGTCCTGTTGTCAAGCAAGCAAGCTAAATACAAAAGCAGAAAGTAGCAGTTGGGGCGAAACATCCTGTTACCTCATTGTTCAGCCTGAATTAGGGAGGAGAGTTTTCAATAACCTATTTTAAGTACACTAGAAAGCTGCTTCCTTGTCAGGAAGGGGAGAACACAAAATGGAGTCTCTTTGGTTCTAACATTCCCCACTGGTCTTATGGGAGATACAAACCCTCCTATTTATACATTACTTTCTCCAACATCAGTGGCTAGTCTATCATATTGGGTGCGTAAAACATAGGCTTAACAGATTGTACCCTCTGTTGGATGTAGCGGCTGGCACATTGGATGACACATGGAGCTACAAGTAGGATTCCTGTTATGATTATAAAGGGTCCTGCTATACTGCCGATCAAGGTTGTAAGCCACTGAGACCAGGAGAATAATCTCTTGTACCAACTTTCTTCAATTTGTTGAGCTTTTTTCTCTCCTTGAGTCTTTTTCTTACCAAGGATACACTCTCCCTTATTACTCCTGTATGATTAGTATAAAAACAGCAAGTTTTACCTAAAGCCATACATAATTCTCCTCGTTTCAGAAAGAGCAGATTTGGTCCTCTCCTATTTTTTAATACTACTTTGGCTAAAGAGTTCAAAGACTGTTCTAGCCTGTTAACAGAAAGGGCCTTAAATTTTTGGTTTCCCAGTAATGAGGGCAGCTCTCCCTATTCCCGCAAGTAAGGGCACCAGGATGGAAGCCACCCTTGGACACCTTCCGAGAGGCCCCACATGTTCTCTTCCACCTTTCCCGTTATTATAATAGACCTGGGGAACCACGTGAAAAGTGACACAAAATTCTTTTCTGTCTTTCTCTGAGAATGGTCCAGTATGGAGACATGGGGTAAGTCCTGACACGCAAGCAAACCAAGTTCCCTGAGGAGTAATCAGTCTATTATCTTTGGGACCAGCTGGGGTTGTAACAGACACACATGAGTCCTTATAGGGAGACTGACCTAAATTAAAGTCTTTTGATTTATAACAAAGTCCTTTTCCTTGAAGGTCACCAAGAGTTAATTTGGGTTTTTGTCCCCATTGGCAGAGTTGAGGTTTGGTGGCTATTCTGAGCCTATCTATAGGGGGGAGTCCAAACCTAGTAACTTCTTGGTCACCATTTTAGCAGCTTCTGTCTTATCTGGAAATGCCACCACCCATCCGGAAAACATATCCACAAACACTAACAAATATTCATTGACCTGGCTTAATGTCTGTAAAATCAACTTCCTGAAACCTTCCTAGCCCTGTTTTTAGCTCCCAAGGGTGGCTGTTTATCAGATGATAAAGGAGTGTGGGGAGGCCAGGTGGGCATTGTTGTATCCAAACAGACTGGCAGCAGTGGGGTCCCATTTTCCGAGGTCCCCATTTTCTATCTACCTACAGAAAATCTATCTCCTGCCTCAATATCCCCTCTGAATGGGCCCCCGGCCGCCTTTGGGGGAAAAGGGCAATGATTGATCTGGCTTCTTCTGTGCTGACCATGGGGCGTTTGCTGTGGCAGTCAGGGAAACTCTCCAGAGTCTATCTGGGTGGCCTTGATAGAAGTTGGGAGGCAGCTGTACAGAGGGTTGTATTTCCATGACCACCTGGTGCTTCATGGACTCTAGGCATCTCATGCATCAGGGCAGTCCAGAGGTTCATGACGGTGACAGTTGGCAGGTGACTGGACATGGAGTTCACAGGGGAGGGATCAGGCTAGAACAATAAACAATGCAACAAAACATGAGTTTTTGCTAACAATCAATACAAAACAATCAGTGTTATCAGCCATCCTTTGAAGACTACGAAGATAGTAACTTACTAGAGCTTAAGGTGTGGTCAGACATGTCATTTACTGGTGAGTGGAGGTCATTTATGGCTTTAGAAATCTCAGTAGAGCTGTTAAGAACACATTTAATTTTTGTAATAGCATAGGTGTCCCCTTGAGTTGAGGAATGCCATCTGATTTCTGTGAGATAGCTTAAATATTAAAACTAGATAATCATACCAGAGGAAAACAGATTGAGTTTACCCACATATGAAGTTAGGGAAATTTTGTGGATCTCAAACTGACTTAGAAAAAACTTGTGACTCTAGTAGGGTCTTCTGTAACCCTTTCTTTATAATCTCCCAAACTTATTTACCTGTGGGAGAAATTATATGAGGGTACAATTTGAGTTTAGTGTCTTTTCTTTTCAATGCCCAAAGCAAAGGCTGTGCTTTGGTTATAACTTTCCTACCAGGTGTTTAAGACCACATTAGTAAAAACTGACATTTTTTTGCCAATCCATTCCTAGGTCAGCTCAGATTTTTCAGGAGGCCACTGTCAGGGACATGTGAGAGCTGCTTGGCTCCTTTAGCCTTTTTCTACTGGTGGTGCCATCTGTCAGGATAGGTCAGGGCCTTGCTGACCATATGTGGCTTCCCTTAGAAGCATTAGGGACATTTCCCTTTCCAATGACTCTCCTCTTTGCAGACTGTGTATCAGTTGGCTAGAGAAGTCCCATTGTCCTCTTAGTTTTGGCTGACCAAACAGGGCAAGGGCCAAAATACTGATTTTTCCTCAACCCTTTAACTTCCTTAACTTTGGTATCCTGGTTTTGGAGTTAAACATCCAGCAGGCCAGTTTCAACAGTCCTAAAGTAGGAGTGCTATCTTTAATCCCTCCCTGAGATTTTTAGAAATCTGGTAGGGTTCTCCTGAGCCTACATAAGTATTATTTAACACATAGCCTTATATCTCAAACATAAATCAAATGAAAGCTAAGAGGGCTCCTTAATAAATTTTTTTAAAAATACAGTTAAAATTTTATCCCAATGTAAAGAGTCAGGTTATTCTAATCCAATTAGAAAATATTAAATAACATCAATAAATCCACATTTAAATTTATTATTTCCACATAAACCTGGAGGAGATCATTGTTACAAACAACTTTAGTTTGGAAACACCAGCTTGGTAAAATGCTGTCCTAAGTTTTATACCTTAAAAGATTTATACTCTTGGAAGAGATGAATAAATATAATACATAACAAAGCCAGTATTAATTACACAGATGTCCTCATGTCAACTAAATTTAACATTTGAAGAAAAATTTAGAATCTATAGTATTTTATAACAATAATCACAGGTTTGCACAGGTCCTTTATTTCATTAGGATCAATAACAGTGTTTGAAGTTAATATTATATCTTATCTGTCCTGTAGGTGATGGTGTGTCTTAACTCAGTTTTTCTGAAGGAAGTAGTACTTCTGCAAAATACTAATAAGCAACAGTTTTAAATTAAATTTACTTTGGAACTATAAGCTGAAAGGCTGAGTCTTAGTGGAGGTAGAACTCTTGACAAATATTGTGTTTTTCTTTCTTTTCTTTTCTTTTTTGAAGCTGATCAAAGCAAACAGATATAAGTCAGGCTTTTAAATGGTGGTGTGGCTCTTCTATGTCACATACAATATATATAAGAGAGCACTTATTGGTTACCTTGACTGTAAACCTACATAATGTACATAAGATTTAGACAAAGCTTGAACACTTTTTGACCATAAGAGAAATCTTAGTTTTAATTGATTGTGTCAAATATATTTGACCTTTTTTAAAATCTGCATTCTGATACAATCCTTATGAAACTTTTAATGTTAAAGCCTCTATGAATTTAAAACAAATGTAAGCCAGGTTTAAGATGAACAATGTTTAAAAGATAGCATTTGGTTAATTTACCTGCCTTAATAAACTATGTAACACATAGACAAAACTTGAAAATTTAGTTTTCAGATTTTAATCACACATGTCTAGACTGTCAACAATGATAGCTTGAAATAACAGTTGCTTATTTAACCACTTGTAGAGCAATCGTTTAAGACTTTAAAACAGGTACAAACCCTAGACTTAGTTTCCCTAATAACACTTAACAGACATAAGAAATCACCTTGAAGAGCATACCAATGTTTTAAGAAACCTGTTAAAGACTTAGATTTTGCCCTATCAATATATCTTTCTCACTTGCTGATTCTTCTTTAGATTTTTCAATTGCTGATTTTTTTCTTAAATATACTTTTACAAACAATATTATGAAATTTTCAAATTTCTCAATTGCTATTAAGGTGAAATACTTTGTTTTATATTAAAGTCAGCAGTTGAAACTTTTGTACTGCTTGTATACCTGTTACACCTTGTTAGTATTTATACCTGCTAGAATTACAGCTGTTAGAATTTTATACCTGTTATAATTACACCTGTTAGAATTTTAATTCAACAGTTTTGTTTTTAGTGAAGATCCAGAAACAAAATCTTAAATTCTGCCATTTACCAACAACTTATTTAATAGACACAATATGTATTGCCCTATAGAATCCAAGATACCAGGAGCACCTGATGTTGGGTAAGTATTGATATCATCTTCTAAGGTCCTTTTAGAATGACATTTGACATATCCTTTGCCCCTTTTCTTCATCATTTATGATAACTGGCCTTCTGGGGAGGACAAGTAGAACTCTAGCCAACATGGTGGACCAGGATGATAACAGCCATGCCCGAAGGATTGCAGGGAGGGGTACTGAACAGAACGTGGGCTTTAAGAACTTTGCAAAGCAAATACAAAATAAGAGATTTGCATAAACTTCGGAATTTTCGTAATGGAGAAATGAAATTTCATCCTGTGTAAGCCATCATTTTTGGAGTCTTTATGACTTACATCTTGACCAAATCCTAACTGGTAAGGATTCCTCAGCTCTTCGATGATTTCTAGGGCTGGGCCTGTGAGCAAATTGACAAAGTTTACTCAATTATTTTCATATAAATATAAAAAGTAAGCAATCACAATTCTTGACTGAAGTAAAATATTTGAAAGCTGATTTACATACCACACATTTTTCTCCTCCCCCATTTATGCAACTTAGTTTATTGATATGCCTTTCTGAAATGCAATACAAAAGTAAAATCTTATTATTTTCATATATATATGAAATATACCTATATAATACATATATATATGTATATATATATGTATATATATATATTAAGATTTCCTGAGAGAATTTTCCTAAATGTCAATAACATTTCTATATCCAGAATTCTTAGGTTTGGAAAATATAAGACCTTCTTAAAAGGACAAAAATTATTATGCTAGTTTATTATTATTTATGTATAAATTATAAAAAAGCCAAAATTTGTCATAAGTCTCATAAAAATATAAAATTTAAATCAAAACAAAATTTTTAAGCTAGGAAAATTTCAGCCAACAATAATATTTTAATACGATAAAAGATAGTATTTTGCTCACACTCCTGAGAGACGGGAAATGAGGCCCAAGGCCCCTGATTGCTTACTGAAGGATCACTGGTCAGCACATGAGGAAACTACAATGCTGGGTAAATAACCACCTAAAATAACCACACAGAAGAATGCCTATAGCTCACATGATGTTGAAAACAATACTTATCCTCAGTGACCAGTGGTAAACTTCATAACTCACAAGTATTCAGAACCAGCAAGTTAGGAGGAAGCATTATTTTTTTATTAGTCCTTTTAGTTATCTGATTCATCTTGACATAAACCTAAAAGCACGGAATACAGTTTGCTCTAATTCGACCCCCAGTACTTCCCCCGTTCCTCCCTTCCTTTCTCCCCTCATTGCCCTTCTACTAATCACTCTGCTATTTCCTTAGAGGTTTTTATTTTTAAGTGGAGCCCTGTGGAGCTACATAGAGATGAGATTCACTGTGGTGTATTCATACATGTACACAGGAAATTTAGGTCAGATTCATTCTTTTGTTCTCATCCCTCCCTCCTCCTAAAACCCTCTTTGCCATTGATCTTTCTTCTAATTTTTCTTTATTTTTTTAATCTTTTCCTTTTCTTCTCTGATATTTTGGACGAGGTCCTGCATATCAGATATCAAATAAACCATATCTGATTTACTCCACTTACCATGATATTCACCATTTCCACCCATTTACCAGCAAATGCCATAGTTCCATTCTTCTTTATGAGTAATACCCCATTTTGTATATATACCATGCTTTTTTTTTCCATTTAACTGGTGGCAGGCACCTAGGTTGATTCCACAGCTTGGCTATTGTGAATTGCACTGCTATAAACATTGATGTGACTGCATCCCTATAGTATGCTGACTTTAGATTTTTAGATGTACAACAAGGAATGGGATAGCTCCGTTCCTAATTTTCTGAGGAATTTTCATACAGCTTTACAAAGGGATTGCACCAATTTTCAGTCCAACCAAAAAATACCTAAGTGTACGTTTTCCCCACATCCACACTAAAACAGATTATTTTTATTCTCAGTGATTGCCATTCTGACTGAAGTGAAATGAATCTCAATGTACTTTTGGTTTGTATTTCCCTGACTGTTAGTGATGTTGAGCAGTTTTTCATAGATTTGTTGGACATTTGTACTTCTTTTGAGAAGTGTCTGCTTAGTTCTTTTAAGGAAGCACATTTTTTAGGTAAAACTTTTCCCAAATAATGAAATTTATAAATATAGCAAAGCCAAGAAGCTAAAAAAAAAACAACAACAAAGCATGAACTTAGTCAACCGTACCATAGCACATCATCTAATTAATAAAAAATCATTAAAATAGGGCTGGAGCAGAGGCTCAGCAGTTGGAATGCTTATCTGGCATGAACAAGGACCTGTGTTCAAACCCCAGCACCACATACACAACTACATGTAGGAGAAACACAAGCCAGATGAAAAAAAAATTGATTCTCTCTTTCCCCCACTCTCTCCCTCTCTCTCTAAAAATAATCATTAAAACAACCAGAGAAAAAAGATATAACATGTACAGGCACACAAAGATAAGGATAAAAGCAAATTTCTCATCAGGAACAGTATAAGCTAAAAGTCATGAGTGAAATTTTTAAAGTACTGAAATAAACAAAAAAGCTCAACTAGAGTTTTTTACCTAGCCAAAATGTTTTTCAAAAACAAAAGGAACATAAACAACTACTCAAACATATAAATGATGTATAAATTCATCACCAGCAGACCTGTACTACCACAAAAGTTAAAGAAAGTCATTCAAGCAGAAAGAGATACCAGGAGTACTTGAATCTACATAGAGGTACAAAATCATGGGAAGTGATAACAAAACAGGTAACTGAAAAAAATTCTTATTATATAGAGATGGAACAAAAATCTAAATGTAAAGCTTAAAGATAAATTTAGAGAAATAAAAATGAAAATCAATAGTAAGTGAACCAATGTTGTAAATCAATCAAAAGTCCAATAAATATATTGAAAGATCAAGGGTTTTTTCAATTCCTATTTAGAACAATCCCATTGCATCTCCAAATATTCAAAGATGTGAAAATATAAACTCTCAAATCTAAAGTATTTTTGTTAAATTTAATAAATAAGAAGTAGGCAGGAAAATATCAAAAATGTTGCAATAGAGAAGTAGTCAACAATTTTCATAGGCAAAATGGTGAGAAAGCATAAAAGTTTCCTACTGACACCTTATTGTGGTCCGTGGTCTGATGGGGAATATTATGGTATCCCCATTAAGTGATCTTCTTGTGCAGAGGACAGCTGGCATACCATAATATTCCTTATCAGACGATGCAAGGCAACATACAGCGTAGCAAATTGAAAAATAATAATGCCGATAACTTAGAACAGTGATAGAATTCTGAAAAGGAAAAAAAATCTTAAAAGAAAATGTGATATGAAAAAGTGTATTTCTGGGACACATCATAGGCAATTGCAGGATGACGTTCATGATAATTACCTGTGTTTTGAAATCTTGCATCACACTGAATAGCTGCTTTTTGTCTTGTAGGGCACGGGTCTCCTCAGAGAATATGCTCACTTTTTCTGCATACAACTGCTGTTTTTGAATGTCTGTGATTCAGGATACCCTCACTTGAGCACTGCCTGAGAAATTTTCTACCTTTGTGCCTCAAGCCTGGGTTGTTTTGAGTATGCAGAAATCCATTCTACATGCACTTGTGTTCAGGCCACACATTTGATGGGAACAATACTGGAGACTAAACAGCAATGTCGGGCATCTTTTTTTATTGTGTCATGCACATGATTAACTTCAAAAGAGTAACTTTGCAATCTTTTTCAGGAAAATGTGACTTTAATTCATTTAAAGCTTCTGAAATTTCATCAGCTTAAAGGAATGCCAGTGCAGACAAATGATGCCTTTTAAAACTGAAGTTTCCATCATTGCCATAACACATGACCAATCCATTCACCTTAATTTCCGGCCAAAACATTGAGTTGATTGGAAGAAAAGCAAACTTCATTGATAACACTTGAACTCACCTTTTTTTTTTTTACATTTTTATTGGTGCATTAAAGTTTTAGATAATGATGGGATTTATTGTTACATATTCATGCATGCACACAATATAACAATATAATTTGGCCAATATTTCACCCAAGGACTCCCCACCCCTCCTCTTATCCCATGGTTCCTTTCTTATGCTGATAGGTGCAGACTCCACTCCCCTCCCCACTCCCCGTACCCTCCCTTTCTTCCCTGTTGTCCTTCCTCCCTTTCTCCTATCTCTATTCTACTAGACTTCCTTTAGTTCATCTATTAATTTGTTTTTGAAAGGTCCTTTGTGTAATCTTATTCTTCTCTCCTCATTTCCTTTATTTTACTCTAACATCTACATATGAGAGAAAACATGATTTTTGAGTTTTTGAGTTTGGTTTATTTCAGTTAGCATGATATTCTCCATTTCCATTTGCCAGCAAATGCCATAAGTTCATTCTTTCTGATAGTTGAGTAGAACGCCATTGTATGTATATAACACAATTTCTTAATCCATTCATGTATTGATGGGAATCTGGGTTAATTTCATAATTTAGCTATTGTGAATTGCACTGCTATAAACACTGATATGGCTGTGTAACTGTAGTATGCTGATTTTAGGGCCTTTGGGAAAAATGCCCAGGAATGGGATAGGTTGGTCATATGGTGGTTCCATCCCTAGTTTTTTGAGGAATCACCACACTGCTTTCCAGAGAGGTGGAACTACTCTGCAGTCCCACCAACAATGTAGAAGTGTTCCTCTCTCCCCACAATCCTGCCAGTATTTATTTTATTTTATTTTTTAAAGAGAGAGAAGGACAGTGAGAGAGAGAGAGAGAATCAATTTTATTTAGTTATTTTCTTTTTCCACCTGGTTTACTTTGCTCCGATACATCAATGTGTACTTAGTGCTGGGGTTCAAACCCTCATCCTCGAGCATGCCAGGCAAGCATCATAACCACTGAGGGCTCCACCCCTCACCAGTATTTATTCTTGTTTCTGAATTTGATTTTATCATTCTAACTGGAGCGAGATGAAATCTTATTGTACTTTTGACTTTCATTTCCCAGATTGCTAGAGCTAAAACTCACTTTTAGAAGCCTTGATCATATCTCATTCCAAATCTGTCATTACAGTTTGGGGATTAAATTAAAATCTGTTTTCTTCTTCACAGTCCACCAAATTTTAAATAAACACTTATAAAGTGCCTTGCTGTTTTCTGTTATCAATACATAAATAACTGGATAAATTCTAGAATGTTCAAATCCAGCAGTCATGAACTACATACATTTAATTTAAAGAAAAAAGTGGGAACAGTTCTGAAATCACCTCAGCCAAAATAAAGTACATACTAGTTTTTCTGTTAGATTTATTGACAAATATGTCTTTTTTCTTTAATCAAATCTCTAATGAATAATATGTGTTTTGCAACACTGAAACAACTTCTGTTGTTTCATTCAAAAAGTTCTTGAATAAATCTTTCATTCAAAAAGTTATTGAATTTTTCAAATTCTCTTAGTTGTCTGATGAAGGGTAGAGATTTTACTCTTCAGAAATTTTGATCTTTTAGGGAGTCCAGAATTTAAGATTTTTCAGAATTTCTTTCAGGATTATGACCAGCATCAATGCTAGTATGGGTATAGCACCATCTTTCACCTGGCTAGATAGTCTATTTTTTATCATCTCTCATGGACACTAGTAATTGTTTTCCAAGATGGAAGATGGATAACAGGGGGCAGGGAGGGGCAATCCCTTCAATACAAGCAACTGTGAGGGCAAAATCACTTAAACTGCTGATTTTCTAACTTGGTCAGGGAAAAAAAAAGTATTTTTACCTCTCAGTATAATCAAAGTGACATGGCTAAAGAGTAGTGAGAGATGAAATGTCTACTCTACCAAACAGAGTCTCTAAGCCACTTATTTTTAAATGCTACTCTGCTTTGTTCTCTACTGTCAACCAAAGATGCCTTTCATTAATGTGATAGATATTGACAGGAAATAAAAAAATAGAGAGGAAAGAGAAAATATAAAATTAAGAGACATACTAGCAAAGAAAAATAGAAGTTACTACATATGCATTTATGGTTGTACAACACCACAACTCCTCAATAAATTAAAAAATATTAGAATGGGTGCATTTTCAGCAAGATTATCATCATTCTATGTAACTGAAGGTATATTTTATTTCAAAAATGTATTCAAATGTACCCAACTCCTTTTATTCCCAAGAAAGAAGAAAAATCAGAGTTGGGGATGACAGATTGAATAGAGAACTTCTAAAGGAAGACATCAATTTCAAAAATCTGAAAGCATGAAAAGGTGGCTCGCAGCTGAAGAGAGACCTCTCCTCTCTTGCCAAGCTGGAAACACAACCAAAGTGATGACTTTGGCTAAAACCCTGGCGAGGGCATTCTGCAGTCAACTACTTGATACCACTTTATCTTGTCACATAACACTAACTCTTCAGGATAATTTATAGCTTTATACACAGGCAAAGCTCCCACCAGTGTCTGCATACGAATAGGATCAAACATGCTGTTTCTAAGTGGAAGAGCCCTGGTCACCCAGAAGGTTCTCTGTTTGCAATTGCTGCATTAGCTCTAATTCTTCAGTGCACTCTTTAACAGGTAAAATGCAAAACACTCAACAGCTGCATAAGGGTACAGCCCTTGGATTATTTCAAAGTATTTTCTCACCCCAATATTTTTGGAGGCTAATTATAAAGAATTAAAACAGCCCATACACATTTAGTGCATGTTTGTTTATCTATCTACACAAATTTACATAGTGATGAAAAAGCAATATTTTGCCTTTGTTTAAAAAATATTTTCTAACACACCTAACTTGTAATGCAGTTCATGCAGTTATGCTATGGAGCTATGACTTTTCCCCTGTGTCATGGGGATTCCACTTAAAAGCTATCCAATACTGAGTAATAGAATGCTCCAACGCTCCATGACCTAAAGCCAAATAGTCTTCTGATCTCCTATCTTTTGTGGGTGAAGAATTTAAGCACGGGTTAGCTGGTCCTTTGCTCAGGTTCTCTCTCTGCTGTAATCAGGGCTGAACTGAGAAAGGATCTGCTCAGGTGATCATTGACAAAATTCAGATCTTGTGGTTTATTGGATTAAGTGGCTCTTGGCTTTGCTGATTATTGTTTGGAGGCTGTTTTGGTTTGGATATGATGTGAGAGTGTCCTAAGTTTCATGTGCTGAAGTATAATAACCTACTGTGAAGTTATTAAGTGGTTAGTACTAAGAATTAACAGAAGTTCATTTGACTGTGGTATTTAGAAGTATGGGTCTTTGGGAAGTGACTAGGGTTAGATAAGGCCATGAGGGTGCAGCCCCTATCATTGAATCTTGGTGACTTTTTATGAAGACAGAGACAACCCAGAAGACATACATGCAAACACATGCTCTCTTGTCTCTTGTGATGCACTGTGTGCAGCCTCGGGACTCTGCCAGCAAGAAGGCCATCACCAGCTGCGGCCCTCTTGACCTTGCATCTCCAAAAGCATGAGCCAAAGCAACCTCTTTTCTTTACAACGTACACAGTCTGTGGTAGTATACTATTAGCAAGAAAAAAATGAACAAATGCAGAGGCCTTCCTCCATTCCTTGCCTTGTTGGGTTCTTTGTAAGACGGCTCACATCACAACAGCTAGAAAGTCAGATGTCAGCAGTTCAGAAATCTGTTTTCTATAATCTGGACTCTAAAGTGACATCCCATCATTTTTGCTATACTCTGTTCATTAAGTGCGAGTTCCTGGGTCCAGTCCACACACAAAGGGACAGGATATCAGGAGATGCAGATTACCATGGAGGAAGCTGCCACCAACTATTGTAAAAGAGACACTGGATCACAGCCTACCTATAACCTATCAGGGGCAGCACTATGAATGAGAATAAGCACTGATTGACAACTTCTAATATATAATGCATTGGCCCCAGGATATAGCATTTAAAGATATAAATGGTACAGCTGACCTTTAAGAAAGGTAATGTAAGTGTGGCAAACATGATGAGAAGAATTTTGTTCTAAATATACTTTTCCTTTTTTAATAAAAGAATAGTTTAATAAATAGAAATATGAGAAGCACATTAGCATATTAAAATTTGTAAAAGATATATTAATGCATTCTTCAGAATTAATAGTTAGGTTAACTTTATAAACAATTTAGCTAGCCACCTAGCTAAACATATGATTTTTTGTAAAATGATTTGTCTGTTAACTGTACCAAAGATGCATAATAAGCACACACATTTAAAAACTTCTTGAAATTTTAATTGTAGATGCCATACCAAGTTGTCTGTTTCTTTTCCTAATAGGTTTCCATGTTTAAAGTGAGCCAATTTGAATGTGACCCTTTGAGTTCTATCTTACTTTGCTTTTCAAAAGAATGAGAGATTAAATATTTTAAAATGTGTATACATTAAGGTACATATAGATGTGCCAATTTAATGTATATTTGGTTAATTTATAGTAGATATTTCTTTGGAATCTTATATTTATGGTGTCTCTGGATCTCAAAAAAGATCATGAGGTCTTCTGCATTCAACCTGTACCTCATGTGTATTTCTGACTTACTTCAAGTATAGGCTTTATTGCTTTGCATTCTAGTGGTTTGTTGAATTACTAGTGGTCCTAATATCTTCATGGACTAAGCATAGGTCCAGGCTATGCCAGGAAAATGAGATTTGATTACTGTCTTAGAGATAGAACCTAGTAAGAAGTTTCCCTTAAGACATTGTAATGAATGGTAAAGGGAAAATTGACACAATTTAAAAGTGGAAGGGACAGGAGAACCCTCTGGACTTCTGCCTTTCCCATTTTCATTTTTCTTTAGTGTTTCTGCCCTGATCCCCTCTTCTCTTTAGCCTCCTTGCTTAGAATTTCAATATGGTTCCTAAGAAAGGCCTCTGCTCTTTGTCTATGATTCTGAGTAGAACCGTGTCTTCAAATCTTTTGGGTGAATATATCTCAAATGTTGCTTATAATTAACTTTGTTTTCACCACAGGTCAAAATGCTGCAAAGCATGACATTAAAACATATTGGAAAGGTGAGCATTTAAAGAGACAGAACTGCTAAATACAGCTCTGTTTTATTAGGATACAGCAAGGCAAGATGGCCCCTGCCATAACTAGAAAGAAAATAAATTGCAAACCTAATGTCATTTGGAAGTCCTCAGCCAGAGACGCACATTCTAGGAATGGGGAAGAACCAGAAATAGATTCCATTTCACTAAAACCACAATGTAATCCAAACCTAGCTTAATCCTGCCATTAGGTAAATGAGGGAAGCTGCTTTGGTGGGAAGCACTATCACCTGAAGCTGCTGTGCTTGCCTCACATACAGGGTCCAGTAAGTGAGGAAAAACTTACTAGACATTCAGAAACATGGCCACAGGGATCAAGAGAGAAAAATACACTGGACACAAATACGAGTGATATGATTTTGAAAGTTAGGAATATAGACTCTAAATAGTTAATGATTAATGTTTTAAAATTGAGAGGAAAGATGGGAAAAGGAGGTGAAAGGGTCGAATTTCATCAAAGTTTGAAATCTATATTTGAAATATATATATATATATACACACACACACACACTCGCATATATAATTGAAACATGCACTCTGGAACTAAAAAATATATGAAATCAAGGATTCTGATGGAGGGTTATTAGCAGATAGGACACAGCAGAACTAAGATTAGATGTTTCTTCAAGGGAATAATAGAATATGCACAAATTAAGGCAGCGAGAGAAGGAGAATGAGAAAGGAATGAAATACAGGAAGCACTCAAAAAATGAAGTCTCATAAAGCAAGGAGAGAGACAACGAGGCAGAACAAATTAAATCACATAAAGCCAACAAGTATCCAGTACTCTGAATACTCAACCCACAAATTCAAGGAATTAAAGAATAAATACAAGAAACTCTTACTTACCTGTTAAACATTAATTGCCAGTATTGATTTAAAAATCAAACAGTACAATAGGTAGATTATCATAAAATTAAAAAACAACACACAAGTGGCATTTGTGTTCTCTTTGGAAACAATGAAAACCAGAAGTCAACACATGCCATCTTGATAATGCTAGAAGAATATAACATCACCACTAGTATCAACAAAACAAATGACTCTGAAAATTAGAGTGGTTCTAGTTGAAAAAAAATAAAAGAAGTTTTATGGTAGTAAAAAAGCAAATGCTCACATTTGGAAAAATGTAATTTAATTCAGGAGGAAATGGAAAAACATTAGAAAATAAACAATGACTTTAAAGCCATAATTGTAATGCATTTTAGAATTTAAATTATATTCAATTTAGAATGCTAAAGAAGAAAAGCTGATAAAGACTAAAAAAAGCTAATAAAGTTAATAATGTGACAAAACAAATAAAAAGTTGTGGAATATAGCAAAAACCGTGGCCAAAGAGGAAAATACAGATTGAAGTGTGTTTTTTTAGGAAAGAGGATCAAAAGACTTAAAAGATCCTCCCAGTAAGCTAGGAACAGAAAATCAAACTTAAGGAAAATAAGAAAGAAGTAATGATAAAAAATAAAAATCAAAGAGATACAAGACAGAGATGCAATAGAGGAAATAAAACCAAAGTGATTATTAAAAAATAGTTGATAAACTTCTATCAAAGCTGATAATTTCAAAAGAAATGAACCAAGATTAAGAAAGATAAAGAAAAAATGAAAACTTTTTTTTTTAATAAGGATTAGTAAAATTCTCAAAATCCAAGGGGGAAGCCAACTAACTTACATAGGTTAGATAATTAGGAATACATGTGTTTTATAATGTAATTATGTGTAATGGTTTTCACTGAAAGAGATTGCCCAACCCAAGTGAGAGTTTTCTCCTTCTCAAAACTTCCTTTCTCATTCGTCAAAACAAAATTAATAAAAACATTAAAATTAAAAAATGGGAAAGCATATTCTGAGAGTGAACAGCAAAGGAGTAGCCATACTTTTTCTTGTATGATAAAATGAAAATGCAATTATTCCCTTTTCATATTGTTCTTGATTGTTTGACAGTGTTTCCCCCTCTATTGCAACTCCATATTCATTTAATAAATAAAAAAAGAAATAATTATGATAGATGCAATGATCTTCACAATGAAAATTACAAAAATGGAAAAATATCCCATAATCATGGATTGGAAGAACAAATATATGCAAAATGTCCAGACTATCTATAAAACAATTTATAGATTCAGTGAAATACCCATCAAAAATTAGTGGAAATTAAATAATTTCCAATCAATTTCAAATGGCAATCAGCAGAAGCAGGAGACCAGGGGACAGGAGAAGGGATAAAGGAATGCTGGGGGTTAAGAGGGGAGGTTATTGATGAAATTAGATCGTATATTGTGTGCATGTATGAATATGTAACAACAAATATCTTCATTATGTACAACTTTAAGGTACCATTAAAAAGTAAATAAAAAGAAAAAAAGAGATGTATAGCACATAACTTCATTTTTTTTAATTAGATGGAAATAGAAATACAATTGAGGGGGGAACATTATCAAACATTCAAGAACCATGTATATATACTTAGTTATCCAGGGCTAATGCCATATCATGGATGTCCAGCTTGGGTTCTCCCTGTTGCTGTTTCCCCCAGAAGAACTCCTGAGTTAAATGGATATCTCACGTAGGACAGAGATCTCCTTCTGAGATGATTCCCCCATATTCCCATCCTCAGTCTCCCAGGATTTCTTCCTAGCTCCTCCCCCCCAGGCCCCTCTCTACGCCTTCAAGTGTCCTAGGGAGTCATCTCCCTGTTGCATTGAGAATCATACAATTTGAAGTTATTGTTAGCTTAGCCATCTAACATACTGCTTCCCCATGTATTCTAGCTTCCACAGATGAGAGAAACCTTTCGGCCCTTGAGTCTCTGAGATTGGGATACTTCACTTAGCATAATGCCTTCCATCTCCATCCATTTGGCTGAAAAAGCCATAATGTCATCTTCTCTAATGGCCGAGTAGTATTCCATAGTATATATGTACCAAAGTTTTTGTTTCCACTCGTCGAGTGAGGGGCATCTGGGTTGGTTCCATAATCTAGCTATAGTAAATTGAGCTGCTATAAACATTGAGGAAGCCACATCACTTTAATATGCCGATTCCAACTCTTTTGGGAGAATACCCAGGAGTAGGATAGCTGGGTCGTAAAGTGGTTCCATCCTTAATTTTTTGAGGATTCTCCACATTGCTTTCCATAGTGGCTGAACCAGTTTGCAGTCCCACCAGAAGTGTAACAGAGTTTCTCTTTTCCCACAGCCCCTCCAGCATCTGTTGTTCGAATTTTTCATTTTTGCCACTCTAACAGGAGTGAGGTGGTATCTCATTGAAGTTTTGATTTGCCTTTTCCTTATAGCTAATGATGTAGAACATTTTCTCATGTATTTATGGGCTTTCTGAACTTCCACTGGTGAGAAGTTTCTTTTTAGATCTGTAGCCCATTTATTGATTGGATTGTTTGTGATTTTGGTGTTTAGTTTCTTTAGTTCCTTGTATATTCTGGATATCAGCCCTCTGTCCGAGGTGTAGCAGGCAAAGGTTTTCTCCCATTCTGTAGGTTCTCTCATGATGCTCTTGACTGGATCTTTAGCTGTGCAAAAACTTTTTAGTTTAATTGCATCCCATTCATTTATTCTTGACTTTACTGCTTGAGCCATGGGAGTTTTGTTGAGGAAGGTGCTGCTGACTCCTATGTCCTGTAGTATTGATCCTGCTTCTTTTTCTAGTAAGTTTAAAGTTGTTGGCTTAATATCCAGATCTTTGAGTCATTTTGATTTAATTTTTGTGCAGGGTGAAAGATAAGGATCCAGCTCCAGTTGTCTCCACATGTCTGTCCAATTTGCCCAACACCATTTGTTGAACAGGCTATCTTTCTTCCATACTATGCTTTTGCCCCCTTTATCAAATATCATAACTTTAAATGTAAAGATAGTATTATCTTGCAGAGCAAAGAGCAGATTTGCTTACTGTTCAGTAAAGTAAATATTCTGAAACCGTCTGAAGCAAAGAGTAGGTGTGTTTATAGCTCATTATTCAAGATATAAGTTGACTAAAGTAGGGGTTGCTCTCTTTTAATACACATCAATGAGTGTTTAGGATGTATCACTTGGCCTTTTCAGGTTGAACTGAAGATCCGGACACCAAACCAAATGCTACTATGGAAACTGTTTGCTGTGAGTAAGAAACCAGTCCTTGTTTGTGAACCAGGAGTCTCGCCTTCTGTCAGCATTCATGAAACTGTAGCAGGGTTATTTGTTAGGGCATCATCTCATACCCGTCACAATTTCAACAATCATGTTAACCAGGAGAGAATAAAAGAAACACTTCTGCCATTATCTCAATAGAAGCAGAAAAATAATTAATAGTATTGAACATTAATTCATGATCTACAACTTTTAGTAAACTTAGACTAGAAAGGAACTTCCTAAATTTGATCTATAGCAACTTAAAAACAGTATACTGGTTGTTGATATATTAACCTTTCACTTAGATTGAAATGAGTTAAAAATGTAGGCTATCATTAAGCTAGTCTTTATTTTACTAATGGTGCAATTATGCAAGGAGGACAAATAAAAGGCTTAAGATTTAGAATGGAGAAATAAAAGTGATAGTATTCAAAGACAACATGACTGTTGTGTTTACAAAATCTGAAGAGTTTGCAGTCAAGCTACTGAAATTAGTAAATACGTTTAAGAGGTTTATAGCACATAAAATCAATATAAGAAAATAACCGTGTTTATATATACCAGCAAAAAATAGTTTGTAATAAAGAAAAATGGGATTTATAAAATTTTTATATAAATGTTTTAAGTTGTTATAACATAAAATATGTAACATGATAAAATATTAATTGACATTTTGCATAAATAATATATACTAGAAATTTAAAAAAACTTGAAGTACTTATGCTACATTTTATAAAACATTGGTGGGGCTGGAGTGGTGGCTCCGCGGTTACAGAGCTTGACCGGCACGTGCAAGTACAATGTTTCAAACCCCAGCACCCAAGTACACAACTAAGTGTCAGAGCAAAGAAAGCCATGTGAAAAACTCCATAAAATTGATTCTCTCTGCCTCTCTCTCTCTCACACACACACTGTCCTTCTTACTTTTAAAAAAATTGGTGAAAATATATTTAAAGCAATATATGAAGGGATATATTAATGATTGGAAATTTTCAATATATTAGAAGTTTTAATTCTCCCCAGGTTATTCTACATGCTCAATACAATTCTAATTAAAAATTTAATACTTTTTATTTGAACATCATCAAGTGATTCTAAAGCTGATAAGGTCATACAAAAGTTTTAAAATGGCCATCGTAAATACGATAGTAAACTAGTGTCAAAAAAACCCAAATATGTTAATGTAACAGAATTATAAGTGATGAAAAAGACTCACACATACAGTTATGTGATTTATTACAAAAGTAACTCTGCAGTGTAATGGGGAAAGATGAGTCTTTTCTATAATTCATACTAATAAATTAAAGATTTGTAGGGAAAATGTATCTGCTCAAGTGATGCATAAAAATTAAATCTAGATGGATTATTGTAAAAGGTAAAATGCTAATTAATGTTTTCAAAGGAAAACACACTAGAGCATTTCTGTGGCTCTACCATAAGACAAAAAATTAGTAAATTGTTTTTTACTAAATTTGAGAACATTTGATCTTCAAAAGACATCATAATGGAGCATACTAGAGTGGTACAGGCACATCTGTGTTCGTAGCAGTACAATTCACAATAGCTAAGCTATGGAACAAACCAAGGTGCCCTTCAACTGATGAATGGATGGAGAAATTGTGGCATAGACACACAATGGAGTACTACTCAGTCATAAGGAAGAATGATATTATGTCAATTGATGGCAAATGGATGGAACTGGAGGATATCATGCTAAGTGAAATAAGCCAATCTCAAAAATTCAAAGGTTAAATGTTCTCTCTGATATGTGGAAACTAACCAGAAATAAGGAAAAAAAAAAACACAGGAATAAGTCAAAGGTGAAGGAAATGGAGGAAAGAAGAATGAAATAGGCAAAGTTAATGGAAGGAATCAGGCTTAATTTGCTCATGTTCATATATGAACATACCATAGTGACTCTCATCTCTCGCTCTCTCTTTCTCTCTAACTAACCAACTAGATATAAATATATAAACGAGTCACTAACAAAAAAGCTATTTAGTAAACAACAAAAAGAACAGTAGAGAGAAGAGAAAGGTAGAGTGAGGAAGATACTGCAGACTGACTTAGAATAAGTTATACTGCATGCTTTCATAAAAATGTTAGTGTTTATCCTATTCTCAAGTATATCTAAAACCAGCAGGAGGTGGGAGGAAGGGAGGGGAAAGGGAAATGTTGGAACAGAGTAAGAACAAGGTACACTCCAAGCTTTTATAAATATGTCATTGTGTATACTATTGTCAAATATATAAAAACCATTCTTCATAGATATAATAAGAATTATGTCACTACACTTGGGTATATTAGAATAAATATATACTCCAGAAAGAGAGGCAAGGGACCAGGTGATGGAAGGAGGTAGATTGGGGAGTGCTTGGATAGGGGGATGTTGGCCAAAATATATAGTTGTATTGTGTGCATGTGCAAATATGTGACAACGAAACCCATCATTCTTTACAAATACAACACACCAATAAAAGAAAAGAAGGCATCATAAAGACTGGTGAGGAACATCCAACAGAGGGCATGGAGCCAGAACTTCAGAGGATGAGAAAACAATAGAAGCTACAGAAATGAATCTCAGGGCTACAACCAGTGGCTGCAGGGCTAATTCTGAGATCAGAATCCATGGAGTGAGCATTATTACCAAGAATATTGTTGAATACCCAAATGAAATTCATATATTCAATTAAATACATTCATAATAAATTTATCCAATGAAGAAATCTTGTCCAGGAGATGTACAAAAAATCTACAAAGAAATAAGAAAAAGATGGTCCACATATGCACAAATACTAGAAGTATTCATAGAAGAGTTCAATTGGTCAATTTACTTATAAAATCATTTATTTTCATCAGTCATCCAGAAAATGCAAGTGAAAGGCACCATGTGCTACTATTACACATCCTACCACCAGAATGCTGAAAATTAAAAAGACAGGCGATACCAGGTATTGATGTGGATGTAAAAGAACCAAGGAGTCTGTGCTGTTAGTCTCAGGACAGTAGTCCCCTGGGATTGTAGGTTCGTGACAGCATGCGGGAGCAAGGAGGCCCTGGCAGTGAGGTTTCCTACTCTGGGTGCTGGTAGAATACAAGACTGCATTCAGTTAGTGAAAATTTATCAAAATCTACACATTTGTATCCTTTTTCCTTTCTCTGTTCACATAATACAATTCAACAAAGTAAAAGAAAACACAAGTCTTTTACAAGTTTCTAGTGGAATCAAATTACTATAGACAATTTAGAGTAACCATTATGTTTAAAAATACGTGGGCTACTTATTTTTAAACAGAAATGTTGCATCTGTTCTTTTCTCTCTTTGATCTCATATTTCTATTCCATTATCCAAAAACATTTTATTCTAATGGAAGCCCTCTACTATCACCTCGTCATGCCTCACCAATACAATTAGATATACATATTAACTTTTTAAAATACCTTATGATCATAAGTTTCCAAGTGCTAAGGAATGTCTTCAAGCTAGAGTTATTATAATTAGTCAACAATTGATTCATAAAAATAACTAAATGCATTATAGCTTATAAGAAATGCTACAAAACAAATCAATTTATATTAAATTCATTTATGACCTATGTAGTTCATTTCTGTGCTTTTCAGTTCTCCTTTACATAATATTGCAATAGGGTTCAGCATCCATCTGCTGAAGCCACATTTTCACTTATAACTATAAACACTGAGAACTCTAATGCAGATAAATCAGGAGATAGGAATGCTAGAGAAAGGATATATGTATAAAATCACATAGCATTCTATGGTTAAGTATGTTTTAAATCATCAACTGAAAATAGCAGACTCTCCTTCAATACTGTAGAAGCAAAGCGCTGCAAGCCTCACTTGCAGACAGAAGCATTGCCTTAGTTATTCAAATCACTTGCATTCAGTGTTTCAGGAAAGCCCACCAAATTGCTCTACCAAGGCTTATCAAAAGACAAGTAATCATTCCTCTTAACAGTTCACTTAAAGGCACTTTGTTTCTTAGCTAAAATATATGGATCTAGAGGATAAAAAAAAAACATGTAATTGGAATTTTGGTATTGGTATTTTCCCAATTGATTATGAATAAATCCATAATCATGTCAAACTTCAATTTCATAATCATTTCAACATGTCTTAAAGAGACATGATCTGATGAAGAGACACTTTTAAAATATTATAAGAATATGTTGTTCCAGAATATATACACATTTTATATTATTTTGTTAAAAACTTGCATGGTTGTTCAAAAATAAAAAAAAGAATATGTTGGTAATAGTGCTATGAAAATTTCATAATTATGCATTTGGCAGAATTGGAGCAGCATAAGGACATATGAGAAAAAGAAATTTATATCAATTCAATAAAAATCATTATACAAATTTTAGGACACATTATATTATATTTTGGGAATATGTTGTCCTACATTAATATTTAAGCAGACTTTTTTCTTAAAAATACAATAGAATATTGTTTCTTTCTTTCTTTTTTTTTTAAAGAGAGAGGGACAGTGAGAGACAATGACAGAAAGACAGAATAAATTTTATTTAGTTTTCCATGTGGCCTTCCTTGCTCTGAGACTTCATTGTGTATGTGGTGCTGGGGTTTGAACTCACTTACTCACGCTTGCTGAGCCACTGCTCCATCCCCGGGATTTTGTTTCTTAAAGCTAACAATGAAGGAGAGAGCATAGTATTTGGGCCACTGATATGTAATAATTACGGGCTATTTCTTTGCGTAAATTTCAAACACCTTCCTATTAAGTCAAATTAAATCTAAAATTTAATATATGTACCTATAAATGATTAGAGGCTTAAATGAGCACGGACAGTAAGCAGCAACCAAATAAAGAGTGGATAAAGATTTATAATATCTACAAAATTTTTGGCAAAAGTTATTAAGAGTATTTTCCCATGAGCACGAATAAACTGTCAAGTAAATTTAAAACACTGACTTGTCTTTGATTTACGTGCCATTAAATTAAAGATATAAAATCCATCTATCAAAGAAGAATGCCAACATTTTTGTCTCATCTTCCTTGACATCACACAAATTGTATCATCAAGACTCAAGATGTAGTTCAAGATGCAGAAAAATGTCTCATCAAATTCTTTATCATGTAAGAGCAAAATGAAAATGAGGGTTCATGTCATGGAATGCTGAAATGGACTGGTGGTCTTTCTACAAATCTTGAATTGATTTCTTCTAAAAGGTATATAGAAGCTACATAGAATTATAGATATACTGGATTACAAGCAGAAAGATAGCTGGTCTGCTCAACAGGCAGAGAGAGAGAGAGAGAGAGAGAGAGAGCAAGTTATATTTCTTTCTGCAGCCTTCACGGCACTCACCCTTACTCTCTCAGGAACTCTGCATTCATTTACCAAAAATGGAAAATGTAAAAGGTAAGATTATAAAATGAAAATCACCTCCCTATGCTATACACTAGAGTTCAGTGAATCTCAGACATGAATCACAATTTATCCTTCAGACAAAATAATGTTTTTAAGAACTTTCAACTTCCTAGCAAGAGAATTTTAAAAATTAATCTAATATAATCTAGCTTGCATTCTTCGATTTTTGTTTTTTAGGGTTTTTTGCTTTTATGTTGTTTACTCAACTCTTAGTCCTCTTTTAAATTAGATGCTCATTGGTTTGGAAGACGAATGAAAGAAATAGCACAGTTTCTAGTTATCCAACAGATACAGGTGAAGTTTATGTTCCTTTTTATTCCTCTAGACAGTGTACTGGACGTATTTGAAAGATCAGTGGGGTAAGAAAAGCAGTTTCTTTTAAAAAAAACCTCAATATTTAGTAATTCTCCAAAATCCCTCTCTATCTTAGAAACCAAATAACAAAGGTCAGGGTTAGCATTTGAAAACAGAAAGATAACTCACTCCTCTTTCGAAGGAGACGATGAGAGAATCTGCATAGAAACCCAAGTGTATTTGAGTGGGGGAGTACATTTGTGAGTGGATTAGTTCAGATGGTATTGTATGCAAAAGTCACCCTTATTGCAAGGACTTTTCAAAACAACATCCCCATGCATATTCGTTATCTAGGCGGTTCCTGGACTTGTGACAACCTTTTCCAATTGTCCACTTGGTGTTGGAACTTGTATAGCTTTGTGACCAGGCTTGATTTCATGCAGCTGCGTAGGCAGCCTGTGCTGTAAATGGGGGGGTCCCCATTGTGAAAATGCTTCTGTGAAGTCAATGTGGTTGTTTATCAAAAGCGTTGAGCCATTCTATTTTTAACAATGATCAGGGGACACCCTTACTAAGCATGCAGTCTACTGCACATAATTTATCATAAAATATGTACCTGAAAATACTGTCTACACACAGGGGCAGAGGGAGACTTACACATGCACAGAGCTTAAACAAGTTTCATTTTACTTATTTTATTAATTTTAAGATGTCACCTAATTATGCTCAAAAGTGATTGTTGTAATCTATAAGAATTCTTTCTCATTGTCAACATTTGGTATAAGCTGACTTCATACTGTTTTTTTAAGAAAAAGAGAGAGCAGAAAAGTGTGAGAGAGAGAAAGAGCACTAATTTTATTTAGTTTCTCATGTGACTTTTGTTGCTCTAACACTTTGTTATGTCCGTGGTGTGAAGGTTCGAACCCACATACTCTCACATGTCAGGCAAGTGTTGTAACTGCTGAGCCACCACTCTGGCCTCTGACTTCATTTTTTTTTTTTTAAAGAATCAATTTTAGTTATTTCTCCATCTGTCCTTGGTTTCTCCAACACTTAGTTGTGTTTATGGTGCTGGGGTTTGAACCGGGGTCCTCATGCATGCCAGGCAAGCATTTGAACCACTGAGCCACCGAGCCACTGCTCTAAAAGGTATGAACTTACACATTGTTAGTGTTTTAATATTAATCAATTCGGTTACTGATAAGGTTGAATATCTTTTTATCTTCTTCTCCACCTAGATCCCTCCTCTCTGAATTCCCTGTTCATTGTTCTCATATTTTCTGCATTGTTCAGTTATTCCTAGATGATTTGTAGAAGCTCTATGTCTATTCTGGTTTGCTAATTCTTTGTTTTCTATGAGATGTATTTATCACCTTCCAGGCCAGATTCTTACTTTAAGTCAACTTGATTTGTGAAAGGTTTTATTTCTAATTTGGCAAACTTCATTACACTCTTTTTTATAGTTTGTACTTCTGTGTCTTTTTATAAGGCATTCTTCCCTACTCCAAATTCTTAGTCAAATTGGTCTATTTCCTCTAAGTACTTTATTTATTTATTTATTCATTCATTTATTTATACAAGGGATTGAACCCAGAGGCGCTTAACCTCTGAGCCACATTCCCAGCCATTTTTATATTTTAATTTGAGAAAGGGTCTTGCGAAGTTGCTTAGAGCCTCTCTAAGTTGCTGAGGCTGGCTTTGAACTCACCATCCTCCTGTTTCATCCTCCCAAGTTGCTGAGTTTATAGGCCTGCACTTGGTTCTTCTAAGTGCTTTTAAATTTTGCTTTGACTTAAGATATTTTATCCACTTAAAATTAGTTTTAATAGCAATCAAATGATGCTGGTGTTCAATTTTATTTTCCCACGTGGTTAACTAAATGATACATCATTTCTTGAATTCATTCTCCTTTTATTTTTAACATCATCTCCATCATATGCCATGTTCACATACGTGAGTTAGTCCCAGTGCTCTGATCCATTGAGTGCTTTATCTATACACTAGGTCAAATTCATACTGTCTTACTATTATTTTATACTAAATTGATAAAAATATTCTTTATAGCTCTTGCTAAAAGTCTTAAATTTTGCTTTTTGATATTTAAAGCCTCATCATTTTTAAATAAATTATTTGTTCATAATTATGATCATTGATACTCTTATAATACCACCATATGATTTTGTACTTTCTAATAGACTGTTTTTCCAATTTTATTGGTGCATTACAATTGTACATGATAGGATTTCTCTTTGCATATTCATACATGCATACAATGTAACAGTACAGTTTGTGCAGTATCCCTCCCCAGCATTTCCCCTCCTACAGCTCCACCCTTCTGAGTTCCCTTTAATTATTATTTTTCATTTTTTACTTTTCTAGTTTTTATTGACTACATGGGAACTTTTTTCTAGCAGACTTTTACAATTTCAGAAAACATTTTCTGTTTTATATCCTCATCTTCTATTCAGTTAATCAAATTTTCTTATACCCTTTTATTTACTGTTTCTATTTTATTTATAAAAGTTTGTCTTACAATTTGAATATGCACACATGACTTGGCAAAGCCACCCTTGAGTCAGTGTTTTTATTACCTGTCCCTTAATGACTCAAGGACCTCAGAGTGCTCATGCTCACCAAACCCAACCACTTCACACATTCACATTTTAAGGTACCTGCTGCTGTCCCTTGCTTTAGACAATCAACATGTTTCTATCAATGCCTGACTGATGTCACCTGTTTCATTACTCATAAATCCTGTTTGGAGCCCAGTGCTTTCCAGGCATTGTCTCCTTTCTGAACCATATCCTGTAGTCATATTTCCAGTAAAGTCTGGAGCACACTTTCTCCATCCTGAACTGAAAAGCTTCTTATTGTGCCCTCATTCTTGAATGATGGTGCAGAGTGGCTGAGAGTGCTAATTAGAAGAGTTTCATTTTTAGCACTTTGAAAGAACTGTGTCATTATTTTCTGGGTTTTAGTTTTGCTGTTGAGAGTTTTGCTCTGTTCTAATTGCTTTCCCTTTGCAGTTTATCTCTCCCCATTCTTTTTAAAAGCTCTTTGTTTTAAATTTCTGCAAATGTATAATTACACATGTGGATTAATTATGTTTTTCCAGTCTTAGTTTTGCTCTTTTCCTTGAATCTAATATTCTGGTGAAGCTTGCAATTGGAAAATTATCATTTTCAAATACCATCTCTTCCTTTTCACTCCTCTTCTGTCTGTTTTCTGGTACCAGAAGTCCAGGTACTATATTACTTTATCTGTTTCTCCTGTTTTCTTTTTCATATTTTCCTTTCCTTTTCCTCTTTGTGCTACAATATTAGTTTTGTCAAATCATCGTTCCCTTTCCTAATTTTCTTTAGATGCATCCAATCTCTTGTCAAACCTGTCCACTGATTTTCCCATGTCACTGAGTTACTTCTCATTTCTAGAGTTCGAGTTCTCCTAACACAACCTCCCTCATCTTTTCCACAGTGATTCTATTTCTCAACATGATTTCTTTTATCTAAGTTCTACAAGTCATCCAGAATAATTTTACATTTGCTTCTGCCAGGAATCACTACCTGGGGACCATTTTTTTCTGGTTATTGTTCATTTCTTAATTTTCCCCATGTGAATAGTGTGAAATCAAGGCATATTGGAGTATGAATTCTCATATGAAAACTTTTTCTTGTCACTATAGTCTCTATTAATTTTCTGTGTACGTTGGTTATAAATTTAATCTGTTCCAAATTGCCTGCATATTTTTCACTAATCCGCTTTTTAAATATCTTCTCAGTTATTTTTAAGAGGTAGGGACAGTGAGAGAAAAAGAGAGAGAGAGAGAGAATCAATTTTATTTTAATTTTTCATGTGGCTTTCGTTGCTCCGACACTTTGTTGTGTATGTACGTTGTGCTGGGGTTTGAAACCGCGTCCTTGTGCATGTAAGGCAAGCACCATAACCACTGAGTCACCGCTCCAGCCCCTCCTTGCAGCTTCTTGATATTCCAAATTTTATGCAGGAGTTTCAGTTACATTCTTTCTTGCAGCAGCGATGCAACATAACTTTTCCTTTCCTTGACTCTTTTGGCTTCCTAACGCTATTTATTCCCTACCCTACCACCAGAGGGCAGCATTAAAATCAGTTCAAGTGCTTGTGCCTTGAACTTCAGTTTCACCCTTTTCAGCACCAGAATATTTGGCTTATCTTAGCCATCTACATGATTAAAACAGTTCTAAAGTATATTTTATTCATTTGGTATCTTTGGGAGAAATGTTATATTTGCTTTTATTGCTTGTTTTTCCCAGAGTTTTGGTGCTCCCTAATTAGGAATTGTGCTCATGGGGACACATGGGTACATCAAGCTCACTAAGACAGCATTTAGGATGACTTCAGAAAGAGGAATCATGCCTCTTGTTCCAGAGAAACAGAAAGAGGCTTTTTACATCAACAATTGGCAAGAATAAGAAGGGTGTATCATGGTCACCTTCAGAACAGAGAATCAGTCAATCAACACACACAGTTATTGAGTGTTTGGCTTCAAATAAATCCCAACTTTCGAAGGAGTGTTCATGAATTCCTAATACATCACACTTTTTACAATTTATATAAATTTATTGGCCAAAGGACTCTTTACAAATGATATTTTCTCATGAATATGTTTGCTATTTTTCCTTTATTTGCATGCGTTTACATGGTGTTCACTGGTGATATCAAATTCACAGTAATGTATTTGTGATTTTGAAACTATTATCCACAAACCACAAATCAGAAAGCAATTAGCATAGAATCTTTTAGTGTGAATTGTACTATTTTGCTTTTATTCAACCAAAAGAAAAAGAAAAATTAAGGCTCAGTATGTAGCACAGGTCATACAAAAATATAAATAGGTTTTAAAATAACTGCTAACAAGCAAATTAGCTACTGAATGGAATGGCAGTAGATCAATAATGACAGTAAAACTACAGAGTTCTTGCTGATCTCATATTGTCTGTGAATGCAAACTGTAAAAGAGGTCCCCACAGGCTTCCAACAATAACCTACAAAGAATGAGACACAAAGGGTATCGAGCATAAAGATAGTTCAATTTCCCAAGGCAGCCAGCTCTTGTCACATCAAACCACCTATTAGTCACAAACTCATACAACTAAGAATTCTCCGGCCTCCCGAGATTGCCTGTCATCTTGAAGGAGATAATACCAATGAAAGGCACCAGTTTCTTCTGTAACATGTTTAGTTTATTGTTTTCAATAGATCCAGCTATTTATGATGTTGCTATCACATATAAATAAATAAGGTGCTATACTCTTAGATTGGAAAATGACATCAATGTGCCACATGGAAAAGGAAAGGTAAACAAAATACATGTGAAAATGAAGTAATATACCAAAAAGAACATGCATTATTTTATGTGTCTTTATATTATTTAGAATTACCTAGAAGGGTGTTGATAAAATAAGAAATGGGCTGTAAGAAATTTAAAAGTTTAGAGCTTACAGATATCTATAAAAATCTGTTTTAATCTTCTTATCTGATGGATATAGAAAATGAGGCTCCATGGATATAAGTAAGGTAGATAGGGTAACATAATGAGTTGATAGTAACAGAGGGGCTGGACTCTGAAGTCAGTGTTGGAACACTCTTTAGAACTATGTAGTGTACATGTGATACCAAAATATTTATAATGAGGATACAGTTTTAGATATTCAGGCAATTGAGTGCAATAGGAAAAGACTGTAGATATGCCATCGGAACCACTGTCCTTCCAAATAATTATGGAGTCGCCAATGATGTGCCAGGTGGTGAGCTCACTGCTGGAGGTCTAAGGATGTTAACTTTCTTTAAGAGTTAGGTATTCTAATGGGAGAAGGTATACAGGCATCTCAGTTAAAAAATAATTGCTGAGTTTTGTGACACTAGTATGAACACTGTGCCATTTGTGTATATCTAAATGATATGTTGGAAGGATTCTAAATAGGCCCTCAAGAGAAGACAATCTTTAATTTTTATTTTATTTATTTATTTATTTTGGTGCCAGGGATCAAACCCTAGGCTTCATGCATGTGAGGAATCACTCTGCCATGGAGCCACATCCCCAGCCCAAGAGAAGGAAATTCTTAAGTTTGAAAAACAGAACAGAGCCAGATGGAAACCAGAGGGGCCAAGAGTACTCCAACAAGAGACAACAGACGTGGACAGAGCAATCAGAGAAACAGGGCAAGGTACAGTGGCAGGAGAGGGTGTGCAGAATTAAAGGCATTGTGGGTCACAGTACTGTAAGGTATGAAAATAACTTGAGACTTTCAATAAGAAAAACCACTGTGGAGGGTAGACCAAACATAGTGACACTGAAGCAGAGAGACTGTGAAGATCAATGGGAGAGGCATGGGGCATTGGCAATGGAAGGAGGATTTAAGAGGGGGACACGTGCAAAATAGTAGAATTTGTTTGCTAATGGGACAATGTCCACGGTGATAGCAATGACTACAATGATATCCAGATTTCTGTCCTGGTTTCTCAAAAAGTAAGAAAATACAATTAAGGAGATTGTTTCACAAGAAGAAAGGGGAGTATTCTATTTTTTGTTAATGATGGGCATATTGTTTTTGAGATGGAAATAGTGGAAACATTTAGCATGCAATGAATGGTGTATGTACTTTAGATACCAAAGATCTGGCCTACCTCAGTGCAAAGGAGAGGCACAGGGGTACATCTAAATGAAGAGAACACACAAGGTTAAGAAAGCAAAGCTTCAAGAAAGGGCTTTTATGACATCCAGACTCTCAGGGAGAAAGCAGATGCAAGAGAATCCAGAACTATGGAGTGACTAGCTGGGCATAGTGGCACATACCTGTAATGCCAGAGACTTGGGAGGCTGAGCTAGGAGGATTGCAAATCGGAGGCCAGTCTCAGCAATTTAGAGAGATCTTGTATCAAAATAAAAACAAAAAGGTCTGGGGACGTAGCCCAGTGCCCCTGGACTCAATTCTCACACATGCTCCTCTAATTCCCCACGCAAAAAAAAAACTATGCACTTATTGGAGAAACAGGAGGAAGATTTTTTAAACATAGCATCATGGAAGTCAAGGTAAAAACATTCTTCAGAAGAGGAATACCACACTGACTGCAATGCTGTACAAAGGTCAGGTGAAGTAAGAATTTGCAAGCGCCTAATAAATTATTTTAACTAGAAAGCCACTGATGACCTTAGCAAGATGAATTTGGTGTAGTCATCAGATAAAGGCTGTTAAATGAAATAATAAATAGTAAATGAGTTGGGCACAGTGGCACAATGGAATGACTGTAATTCCAGCTCCTCGGGAGGCTGAGACAGGAGGACGGAAAGTCAGAGACTATCCTGGGCAATTTAGTGAGACTCAGTCTCAAAATAAAACAAAAAGGGCTGGAGGTGTCACTCAGAGGTAACAACCTCCTAAATTTGATCCCCAGTACCATGAATATAAAAAAAAATACGTAAGAATTGAAGAAGTAACAATATAAGAAATGAAGAAGTATAGACAGCCCCTCTAAGAAGCTCATCTGTAATTTAATACTGTCATGGTTGTTATAATATCACTGAGTCTTTATGCATCTTACCATGTGCCAGCTGCATGCCAAGTGCTCTGTAGCAACTGAGCCATCAAACCATTTAAATGTGTTATAATTCTCATTTTATATTAGTATCTTAAAGATTTCACTTTCTCTTCTTTAAAATGTGGGGGTAGCAATAATTGCTCATCAAATGTCATTTTGATTCTCCAGGAAAGACAAAATAATGGAATCTGAAGCATTGAAGTTGGACTGTGGAGTTCAAATGGTGGATTGGGCAGTGGTTTGTAGGCATGCATGTGTGCAGGCCACAGCATTTCCAAACGGGGTGCATCATTGGTGCTCCTGAAGTACCAGCTCACAGTTAAATTGTTTCTGGGGAATCTGTCTACAATTGCTCCAAAATTTTTCTACTTTTGGGGACTCATGTCCAAGAAGGCATTTCAAATTCTCTTCTTTCTCCCCACAATCTTCATAGCGCACCATCCCTGTGTCTGCACATACTGAAATCTCCTGACATGGACACAAAAATGTGTCTTGACTTTTTCCTTAGCAGAGACATGTCTTGCTTTATAAACTACTTTTTCCATGCATTTCTAATACCATATTCCTGAGGACTTGGAAAAAACTGTAAGAGAACAACCTTGATCTGCCATGCTACCTCTATATTGTATATTTAGCACATGAATTGAGATAATTGAACTGACCTTGAATTTCCTATTTTGTGAAATGAGGATAATACTACTAATAAGATAATTTGAGAGTTAACTCAGGTATTGCATGTGGAAATTGTGAACCGCAAGGATTCTTTGCTTTCTCTCTTCCAACCCTCTGGTTTGTGTGTTTTGTTTATTTGTTTTTCCCAGTATGTTGCTTAATTTTTTCTTTTCTTTTCCTTTTTTTTCCTCTGTGGTACAGAGGATCAAATCAAGGGCTAGGCATGCCCTTTACCATGGCCTTTGTCTCCCTTATCCGTTTTTGCTGATTTACTTTCTCCTCATTTATACCAAACTGAAAAACTAACATCTTAGTTTTAGTCCTGCTTTCTTTTTACTCTTCACCTACAATCATCGCCTTACTTTTAGAATTCAGTGCCTAAATCATCAATCACCTACCAATCCACCAAAATTAAGTGTTCTATGTACCTCAGCGAAAGGCAAGTTACATACAAGGTGCTTGTTGGATTAATGAATAAGAAAGGAAGGTGTGTTTACAGGTTCATTTTATAAACACTTCAGCAAACTATATCTTGATTACAAAATCAATAAGCTAAGCCACACATTTGGTTTATACAAATGAAAACACAAAATGGCTTATTATATCAATATCAGTAAATTTAGATGTCAGCAATGGCAGAACAAAGATCATCACTGTAATGGCCCAGCATTTTACACTTTGCTAGTTACATTGATTTCGTTCAGAACATGCCTAGTGCTGGATCTGGAAGAGACAGAGCTGAGTTAAGGAAGCAGGGAAGGGAAAAGAGAAGTCTATTCTACCTTTCACCATGCAATGGCTACTTCTCTCTTATTGCTTACTCATCAAAACGGGTTGCAGTAATTTCATTTGTAATGTACCTTTTAGTTATCACATTGTTCGTTAAAACATGTATGTGTTAGGATGTGATATAACGAACAACTTTAACTTTTGATAAAACATAACAAGGCTGATTAGTTACCAGAATCCCATTTACAGGTGATTTTTAGTAGTTTTACTTAATTTGCTACCTTATGAAGCTGCATCTCTCCACCAAAAGAGCAAACATTTCAAGACACTCACAAGAGTTTATGTGGCATTCATGGTCCTCAATCCTTCTGATCCACCCAGAAGTGGATCTATTTTTTAGTGCACATCTAATGAGGCCTTCTTGCTGTTCCTGGATCAGGTAACATATACATAGGCATGTGCATGATTTGAGAGGAGCCAGACTTTCTCCTCCCATGCCAGTAGTTCTTCCACAAATTTAATTGACAAAATCAGTTAACAAGCTATGAGTTATCCTCATGAGAGAGTAGTCAAAATGAAGTTGAATTGATTGATTGGATCATTACCCTTCAATATTGAGTGCCTATCTGGAGCTTACACAATCTAAGTGCAGAGAAAAAGAGAAGCACTCTGGAAAAACTAAGTAACAATTCACAGCAGTGTAGAATTAAAGAGAAAAAGACTCATACAAAGCATAGTACGTTCTAGGAAATTAGGACACTGTAGTTATATGAAGCAAAAAAAAGGAGAATACTTCAAATTAGACTAAGTCTGAGCCAATATTGTGACAGAAGCAGGTTTTGCATAGGGTCTTGATGCATGGTAGCATTTGAGTGGATATTGGATGGGGAAAAGACTGTATTTTTAAGAGAGAGAGGAAAAAGAGAGAGAGAGAGAGAGATAATCAATTTTTTTTTTTTTTCATCTGGCCTTTGTTTCCTCTACACTGAGTTTTGTATGTGGTGCTGGAGTTTGAACGTGGGTCCTCTTGCATGCCAGGCAAGCGCTCCAACTGCTGTACCACTTCTCCAACCCCTTAAAAGACGTTTTTAAAGGACTCTGTGGCTATGTATGTAGGTTTGAATGCACTGGGTATGGACAGTGTACCAGGGGTCAAAGAATCATATTCTGAAGTAATGAGAGATGCTGCAATTTTGAAAACCCTAGTCAAGGACTGTGTAAGGTACAGACAGTGGAATACAGGTGTTTTGATTATATAATGAAATATTAAAGCCAATTAAGAAGAGTTATTACCTATTTACATGGAACTGAGAAAAAGAACATTGGGAGTCATTTGATAAGAATAAAACTTTAAATCAATATGGTTTTTAAAACTTCATATAATGGCTGGAGCAGTGCCTCGGTGGTTATGGCACCTGCCAGGCATGCACAAGGACACAAGTTTAAACCCTAGCACCATGTCCGGAATGAAGTGTCCAGGCAATAAAAGCCACTTGAAAAATTGTAGAACTGATTCTCACTTCCTCTCTCTCTTTTTCTTTCTCACATCCCTTTCTCTTTAAAATAATAATAATAATAATAATAGTTCCTAGTTATATGGCGCACATGTAGCTTTATCATGTTATAAAGGGATGTAACTATTTACTGAATTCTTACAATAGTTCTCTTGCATATCTTTTTTGTTTTTTCCAGTGGTAACAGGTGGAAGGTAAGCTTCATGTAGCTCATCTATCTTGTTCATTGTTCTCTTTTATATCACCCAGAATGGTGACTGGTTCATGGAAGTTACTCAAGAAATATATGTTGAATGAAGAGGTAATATTGGAGCTGATATTATCATCCTTATTTTACAGACAACTGAAACTTTCATGGGGTATAAATGCATGCCTACTTCACTTGAACACTTACCTTCTTTATTCAGGAGGCCAAATAAATGAAGCGTTGATGTAAGATGAAGAATTCACAGCCTTATCTCCTCCAGCAACCTATGCCTACAGGATACAGATAAAGACACCTAACCTGTCCCTCTATGTGGGGGAGAGAAATGATTTCCTCTTTCTTGCTATATCCATATCCCCAAGTATGTTATACAGAAAAAAGCATGGCAGGAAAAATCACGAAAAGAATAGATGTGTTTGGAGACTGTCAAATAGAATTGGGTTCCTCTCCCAGGCTCTGCTGGGGTCTAGGCACTGGATCATTGACTGCATTTGTAAACACCTAAACTCATGAATTGAAGGGAAGAATGAAGAGAACATCTGAGCCCCCACTTCCCTTTAGAGAAATAGTGTTGCTGAAATTGAGAATTCAGATAAAAAGCTGCCATGTGTTTTATGTTCGCCATCAGAAGTGTGGTTGCAGAGTGTGGCTACCTATTCTTTTCTTTTTTATTTTATAATAGCAGAAACAAAACAAAATTTCTTTGTTTGTGATTTGCTTATATTTTCTACAATTAAACTTGTACGTAATATATAAACTTAAAAGATAAATTCAGCTGTTGATTATGCTTTGTAGAAAATGCTTGATAATGCAACCATTTCTTTAAAGGGGTAGTATGGGAGAGAGATGTAAAAGTGGCAGTAGAATGAGCATCAGGAGTAATGAAAATGCAAATCCTTGTAGCTGACCCTCCACTGATGGATGTGGTGAGGTCTTCAGTGGCTTGGTTGGCCTGAGACTATTTGATGTGATTCTTTCAACCCTCTAAGTATTTGCATAGCCAAATCCACTGCACTTTTATTCCAAACCATACTTTTTCTTTTTTTAACCCAGGAGCACTTAACCATTGAGCCACATCCCCAGCCCTTTTGTAAATTTGGAGACAGGGTCTCACTAAGTTTCTGAGGCTAGCTTTGAACTTGCAAACCTCCTGCATCAGCCTCCCTAGCTACTGGATTTCAGGCATGGGCCACCGCATCCTACCTAAACCATACTTTTTAAAAATGTTTCAACTAGCTATTTGGGAACACTATCACCTTAGACAAATTCATCACCAATTGTATTAGAAAAATTATAATAAAATTTAAATAACTACTGTATTTAGCAAAATATTTATTATTGTTTGGTTAGTGGAGAAATTATTTTCAAGTTAATCATAACTTAAGTCTACATCTACAATGGGATGGAAAGAGCTTAAGATTTAATGAAATTAATCTCATAGACTCCTATACTCCATTGTAGTGCTTTTCAACATTTTAATGTGTTGTGTAATTTTTCATTAAACACTTACCTTTTTAGCTCTTTAATGACCTGAGGTATTGGGCTCTGATGTCTCTCCTCACCATTGTAATCTGCTTCTGTATAGTATCTGAGAAACAAAAGGCAGGTGCTCAATAATTAGGTATTGATTGAAAAATGAGTGACCATTGAGTACTTAACTATGTTTTTAGCACTAGATAAAAAGGGCTGTGGATTTGGCTCTGTGGTTAGGTGCCCTGGTACCAGGGATTGAACTTGTCCCACATTAGCAATCTTTCTCCTCTTTGGGGACAAAGGGATAAAACTTAAACTCCCATTGTAGATTGGTACCTAAAAAGAAATGTAGTGTCTGCCAACTACAGTCCACTCCACTCCACAGACATACTGACCAAACTCATTTATTCATTTGACAGATAAATACCAGCTTCCCACCATGGGACAGTCCCTGTTACAGGGCAGAGAACACAGTGATACAAATCATCTGTGATCTTTCACAGCAAGAGCTATGTGCCAGTAAGCACTTTATGGAAAGTCTCCTTTAATCTTAACTCTTTGGGGTGTGCTGTGACATTATTCACATAGATGAGGAAACTGAGGAGGTAATAACTAAAGTAACTTGCAAATGTCAGAGTCAGGAACCAAGCCCCGTCAATCTCCAGAGCATTCATCTAAAACTCTATATTTGATATGAGTGCAAAAACAAATCTTTTACTTTGCCTAAACTGCAGGCAGCTTACACATCATTTAGAAATTCTGCAGCTAACTCTTTCCTTCTTTAAATATCTGAAAATTTGTGATAAAAAGCATCTTCCTTCAAATATCCTTTTTAGTACATCACTGATACCTGGCCAAACAATTACAGAACAAGGTAGGGATCCTTACCCCAAATGAACACTGGGAAATGTACTTCAAGAACACTGTGGTTATTCAATGATCAGAAAAACGAAATGTCAAACCTTTTCATAACTACTTGACAGCTATTTTGAGGCCATACTAAGAGAAAAATGAAAATAAATTAGATTTGTTTTCAACTTACACTGGCAATCTGTTAAAATAATGGAATGATGGATGAAATATCAGTCATCAACAGTAAATATCATCATCATCTGTTCATATTATTAATATGCTTCAGGTATATAAACATACATTTTTCTTCATGTAGCAAACTTTAAAATTTCCTCTACTATCTAAAATGAAGAACTTAACTGGGATTCGGTGTATCATTAACTTCTGTGAAATATAATAAGCCTCCTTTCTGCTTATTCCTTTCCTGCCACATGCTGCACCATCAGAGTAGCCACTGCTTCAGTCCCCACTGTCTCTGCCTCCAGCACCATTTGTCTAGAAATTAGTACCCTGCCTTCAAGGCAGACATTTTCTGGATCCAATGATTCTCCAAATCCCTTTTGAGATCTTCCCTGAAGTTAAAACTTCAACCATCAAAAATAGCCTTCTCCGAGCCAGTCTTCCCTCCATCCATCAGTAGGTGAAGTTCTATATCCCTTTGAAGATTCATCAGCAACAACACTTTGGCCCACTGAACCATTTGAAATTGTTCCCATCAAAATTCCCAATCATCAAAATAAAAATAATAGGATAGGGTTTACCAAACCAAAGACAATCCAAGTTCCCTAATTACTTATGTTTCAGGGAAGAAAGAGGAGACACAAGTTTTACTCCAAATAGGAGAACAAATACCATTTCCTTTAAGAATTATTTCCATGCCACAAATTGTCTCTTAAAAGGTGCATGTGTTTCCTTTACATTTTCTAAATATCTCTAAGATTTTTTTCTCCATGTGTCATAGGGAAAGAAAAAAAAAAGCAAAACCAACAGTATTCCAAATGGCCTTTGTGTGGATAGAGCCTTAGTCTAGTTTATAGTCTTGGACCCAAGGGATGTTATCTCAGATGCCTCTAGAATGAAATGGAATTAGCAATTACACAGATCTTCTCCACTAGAATTGCATTAAAATAATTTAGCATACTTGTTACGTATACTTTAATCATATTATCCCACAAGTAACCAGCCACTGATCTCAGAGGTCAGTATATAATTACAATGAATGTACAAGGGGGAATACAGCCCAGCACATTGGAATGTAACGTGGCAGCTACAATTCTTCCTTTCTTTCCCGTGCCGTCCATTTGAAGAAATTAGCTTCATGCCTATCTTTGTAGAAACTGTGAATGAGCAATCTTAGAGAAGAGGCACTATAGAACTAATGCAGTGGTCAAAATATAACAATGTGTGGTCATCATATAGGAGGATAACATCACCATTAAAATATCTCTGTTGTTATTATTTTAAAATCTAACATGCATTTCCAGAAGAGCTCCTTGGAAGTATCAGTACAATGGAATGAAAAACTTAATTATCCTTGTATGTATATATTTAACTCATGACCTTTGTTGGAGATGCAGAAACAAATATATGATTCCTCAACAGTCTTGGTTGTATGTTTCCATAGCAAACTGCACTTTGCACAAATATTCTCAGAATCAGACTCTTTCTTGAGCATAGGATGGGTAAGCATTCTTAAGCATAGAATGGGTAAGTATCTTTTCTGTTATCTATCCAGTGATCTATTATTAAACTTATGCTCAGTAACCAAGAAAATTATTTGGTCACCCTATATTTTTCTGTGGTGCTCCAAAACCTAATCTCACATATTCCTTAATGGTGCGTAACAAGGCTTAGTATTGCATGCAGAGAGCTCAAAGTAGAGCTTAGTTTTTGACTCTTTCTGGCTCTGTTTGATACTGCCCAGCAAGCACATGAGCACAGAATCTATTAAGCAGATAAAGTATGGATAAAGCTGGATGCCACTACCTTCTCTGTGAATTTTCCCTGAGCTCCAAAGGAAAAATTGCCAAAGGCTCTACATTCAAACTCACATAACGAAAATCTAATCAACACCCCTTGGTTTAATAATGGAAGCAGCAAAATTAGTAGAGCCAAAAAAACTAGGATTGGAATCACCATATGATTCAGCTGGTCCATTCCTTGCTATTTATCCAAAAGAATTAAAAATCAGAATACTATAGTGATGCGTGCATGCCAACATTTATAGCAATGTAAAAAATTCCAATAGTCAATTTACAGAACTGGTGTAGGTATCTGTCAAAAATGGATAAATAAAATGTGGTATATATACATAAAAGAGAATGAAATTATGTCATTTGCTGGTAAATGGATGGAACTGGAGAACATCATGCTAACTGAAATAAGCCAGACACAGAAAGTCAAGGGTCAAATGTTTTCTTTCATATGTTGAAGCTAGAGAGAAATAAGAAATTAAAAAATGTGTGTGTGGCAGGAGGATCTCCTGAAAATAGAAGGCAAAACAATGGAAAACAGGAAAGGGGTTAAGGGGGAGGAAGAAGGGATGAGAAAGGGAAGAAGTGCAGAGTGAAATTATCAAATTATGCTGTGTGCATGTATGAATACATCGCAATGAATTTGACTTTATCTGGAATGCATAAATTTTTAAAAATAAATGGAAGGAAGTCCAATAGAGTAGAGGAAAGGGTTCAGGGGAGGAAGGAGAGGAGGAAAAGAAGAAATACTGGGTATTGAAATAGAATAAATCATGTTGTATGCATCTATGAATATGTCAAAATGAATCCCACTATTATTTAGAACTATAATGTAGTAATATAAAAATTTTTAAAGGAAAAAGAAAGAAAAAACATGGAAGCAGTAATACGCCTAACTCTCAAAACTTAGTAAGAAGAAAATAGGGAAAAACCTTATCACTTCCTTACTGAGTTTTATAGACAAGAATTCTAGGCATTCACACTTTGGTATTCTGATAAGCAACCAGTAACCAAACATGTATTGTCTCTGCATGTTGATAATTCTACCCACACCTCCCTCATATTATACACATATATATCATCTTTTAATCCCAAAAGATGTTTCATTTCCCAAATCAATTTTATCTTCAATCTTACATGTCTTCTCTACTTAAGGAAACAGGTATATAATAGGTACATAACGGAGTAGGGAGATAATACAACATTAAATAAAAACAAGACAGAAAAAAATCTAGATGTTAAATTAGCATCTTGAGTAGTAACACCTTTTTAAGTTTTTAATTTCCCCAAAGAACAAATATTTCAGCCAGCCAGAAAATTATGTTAACATGTAATTATTCCTTTGTCTCTATCTCCTGAATCCTCTGCCTCACTGATAGAGTGAGAAGGTAGTAAACTAGGCTCCACACAAATTGGGACCATAGTGTGTATGTGTGTGTGTTTCAGATACATTTTACTTATGTAATGGATATTATCACATATTATAGTACAAATGAATTGATTATGTAGTAGTCTAATTCATTTCTTACTCAGTTTGCTTTTTTGTCCTTCTGAGTTTCAGGCAACTTGTTACTCTGTGAGCTCTCTATTTTGAGCTGTCTGATTCAGTATGAGTCATCTCAATGGTTTTAACTGCCATGAATCATTGTTTGTGAAAGTTGCCTATTACCACTACCCAAACACTGTCAAACAGCTATCGTTCCCACCTATGAACCTTATGTTTGCAAAGGTAATTTACTGAGTGGCCATCATGACTTCATGACATGACCCCAATGTTTGGGTTTTATAAGGAAGCACATTGGTTGATAAAGTCATTCTTTCAAACTTCTCAGCATTTTAATCAACCCTTTCCTTGCCTCTAATTTCAGAGAATCTGTTTCCATGGCTAAATTTTTAACTTGTATACTTGATAAAATACTTACCTACTCATTTCTCAATTTTATCATAAAGTAATCCTTCTCTACTAGATTTCCTTCATCCATAAATGATAAATGTAGTTAAGCTTTTATGTATAATTTTTATATATGATTGTGCTTAGAAAAGCACAATTATATTTTCTACAAGCATATATATATATATATATATAAAATATTGGGAAATTGAACCCAAGGATGCTTAACCACTGAGTGATATCCCCCAACCCTTTTTATGTTTTATTTTAAGAAAAGGTCTTGCTGAGTTTCTTTGGGGCTTTGCTAAGTTGCTGAGGCTGGCTTTGAACTTGAGATCCTCCTGCCTTGTCGTCTCAAGCCACTGGGATTACAGGCATGTGCCACCTTCCCTAGCCATCATTGTACATTTCCCTGGACTGTTACAGTAGCCTGCAGCTTGTCTCTGCTTCCGGACTTGCGTTGTACTCTCTGGTCTTAATACAATTACCATGATCATCTTTTACAACCATAACTGGTTTCTTAGTTCCTCTGCTGCTAATCTTGAAGGTAATCTTCCCTGATTTTCTCACTCTCAAAGTGAGTTCAGGGCCCCTACTATGTACTTTTACAATACCTTTATTATACTATGCTGCAATAATTTTACTGGTCTCTCACCTTAACTGGACTCCATGAATTTAATTTACAATATATAATCTGTTTTTCGTACACACAAGGTCTAACATTTCAGGTGCTTGGTAGATATTTTCTGAATAAGTGAATTAATGAATGAATTCTGAAACTGTAAAGCTCAAATGTTTCTCTTATTATCACCCATGAGGTGTTCCTTCTTCTCTCTGAATAATCTCCACTCTACATTTATCATTTTGATTTTCTTTACATTTAATATCATCATAGTAAATGATAAGCAGCCTTCAAAAATAGAATAATCATTGCCCAAGGGGACAAAAGCTTCTGCTTAAAAGGAGACCTGGATCAAATCCTTCAGGATTTCCTCATAATGTGTCTTTGGTAAAGTCATTTACTTTCTTAGGTGCTCTATCCAGAAGTAGCTTCGTGGACCTCTTTTTATAAGAATAAGAAGGGTACTATTTGAGAAAGCACTTGACAAACTGTCAGCTTCTACACCAACAATAATAGATATTAGATTTGGTAACAGCAGATATGGTTCTAACTCCATCAACTATTTTAATCTACTGAATCTTCACAATAGCTTTAGAAGGTGATTTCTATTTATGTCACATTTTACAGATGAGTAAACAAAGGCACAGAGATGTTGTGTAGGACTCAGAAGAAAGCATTACAAATAAGTAACTGCATCGTCTTTTGACCCCAGACAATCTCCCTCTAGTTTTTGAGTTCTCAGCTTCTCTGCATTTTATACCAGCATAAGATGATGACTTGCATCTCTATCAGGTTCTCCTAAAGGTAAAGGGCCTTTCCTTGGTTCTTGTGATTGTCTTTCTCATTAAGAGCTCTGCCATGCTTTCTTGAGTTTTATATAAGTTTAGAGAATAGGATGAAATAAGATTTAAAAAAAACAAAGAAAGAAACAACCAAACAGGAAACTCAAAGCAAGTAAGCACACAATAAAAAGAGAGAAATAAGAAAGGCACACAAGGATCATGACATGACCCCAACCTACCTCACTGTCTACAAAACATGCAATCATTGCAAAATATTTTGAAGCAGGTCAAGACAGACTGAGGACATAAACCTACATCCTCCCGTTTTCGCAGTTCTATATTCTCTAGTCTCCTTTCCCCCCACATCAAATGCAGCTCTTCACCTTTATAGTTCATAGAGACATTGGAGCCAAAGGTGAAGGGTGGGGCTGGAGCCGGCAGACAGCTGCCCACAGGGCCCGACGGGCTGGCAGCCAAGAGCACCAGCAAGGCCTGGGTGCAGCCCTCTGAACTGTGGGCACTATCTCTCAGGCACACCAAGAAGAACAAATCAGACAGAAGCTCCTCAAAGACAGGGACCGAATCACCTCAAAAGTTGAAAATCCTTAGTGTGCAGTGCTTTCCTGATAAATTCGGAGCAACACTGAACTCCCTGGTTTGAAAGACACAGGAACACAACGCTTGTGCAAAGGTAAGAGCAAGGAGATCTCATAATCAGGCAACTTGTCAGACATCTGCAAAAAAATCTACTTTCATCCATCATTTGTCTTGAATATCAGGGAGATATTCAGAAATGAATTTCTATTTACAATTTTAAATACCCTAGTAAACAATGAAAAACAGCAAGACACCAGAAAAGAATTTGGTTTAATATTTTGGATTAGTAAAGTGATTTTTTTTTGCAGTAGCTTCAATATGATAAACTAAAAAAATTTTAATAAATAAAAATAAACTAATAAAATTTTTGTTAACGCAGCACAATGCTTAACAATTTGAATCAAGAAATTAAAAGAAGCTTTGTGGGAAGCAGGAGAAGAAAATGATATAAAGTCCAGAGAGATGCGCTGCAATTTTTGCTATGACCTTTATTCTTACTTTAAGAGTAGCAGCTAAGGTCTCATGGCCATTGTCAACGACTGAATTGAAAAACACAATTAAACCTGATCACTGGATTTATTGTATTTGCTCCTGGTCATGAGGATAAATACAGTTCTTAAAAACTCATGAAGAAAATATGAGAATGCAAAAAAGAAGAATTCAAGTTTGAAACAGAATAATATGAAAAATATTTCTGTGTCTTAACTATAATTTTGTAAGTACAAAAAAGTTCAATATAGTAAAATGCAGTTTATTAGAGTTTTTGTATAGTAAATATTGTGTAATAAGTATTTTGATAAATGTTTAAGATATGTTAATTTTAATTAAATTTTTATCTTCAAATTTGAGGGAAAGTAATTAAGCAGCAAGAATATATTTCATTCCTTAAGCTTAAAACATTTGGAAAAATTTTGAAAACATTGTCCAATGTTTCCCCTTCCTTGATATAATCTTTTAAATATGTTATCCTTTTTATGCTTTACTACTAGAATATATACTTAATGCAAAATATTTTTTTCTAAATTCATTTTATTTTTGGCAGTTTGCCTGAAAAGTAGCTATAATTTCTTTTTTTAATATCATGTGGTAAAATGCTTGATTATGGTCATAGAGAAAGTGATCAGAAACCCTACAGCAGACTGCTAAAAGCACATTGAAAGGAATAACAATAACAAAACATAGTTCCAAGTGTTTGAGCTAGTGAGGGAAATCTGAAATGAATAAGGATAATGAAAAAGATTTCAAGAAGACATTAAACATTCCACTGTTATGGTATCCTAAATAAAAAGTAAAGTACATTATTATTATGAGCCTTCTCTACTACGTCCAAGATCCAAATCAACATCGACAACTGAACATGATCAGTATCCGTTTGAGTTTTGTCACAGTTAACAAGCCAAATTGATGCAGATCAAAATGCTTTTTTCATGTCGGAAATAGAGCTTGGTTGTCAAAAAAGCATAGTGATGAGTGACCATGGGGAGATATCCTGGCAATAATCAATCGTCAATCAGTCATGGAAAGTGCTTATTCTGCTCTTAGAGGCGCCTCTTCATTACTCGCCGTGCACCGATCTCAGGAGAGAGAAGATAAAGGTTCCTTTCAATGAATAAAGCAGTAGTTTCTACACAGAGAGAAAGAGAAAAGCAACTTGGATTGGTTTGAGAAACCACTTTTGTTTGCTAAATTTTAGGTTTAATTTTTTTATTTGAAAAGAAAGTTCCTTTTTTAAGGCATTAGAAATATCAAAGTGGCGCTAGAATTTGCCTTCCTCTAAACTGGCAATTCAACATTTCTTCTGTTAATATCATTCATAAGTTAGGTATCTCAATGGAACTGATTAATTGAAGTGAATATGTTTTTTTAAAGATGAACATAAGAACTTCTCTTTTGTGTATATATGGTAAATGGAGAGATGGTACTTGCAGCAATATTTAACAATATTAAAAGGTTAATCATAATACTCAGGTACAGGTTATGTAGTTAAATTAAGTGTGTGTATGATTCATAAATGTGAATGCAAAGGCAGGGTATTCAAATGGCTTCAATTTGCAGATGCCTTTTTTTGGATATTATAATTCTATCCTCTTGGGAATCTATGCATAATAACATTGAATCCCACCAGAAGGCACAAAAGAAAGTCATTTCTTCTCCTCTGCCTGGTTATTTTTGAAGCACATGCATTCTCTTTTCCTTGAGTTAGTCCACAACCACTTTGGCACTTACCCTGAACCACGAAGCAGGACTAAATGCTTCTGGTAGGCAAGCTGGTAAGGGAAATGATTTTGAATGTATTTTCACAGTGGAAAACAGGTTTGCCAAAATAGTTTGACTTTATGAAAGGGGAGAACAGCTGTATTTGGTTTATAACAAATCTTTCACAAATCAGTAAAAGCAACTAGACAGCACAACTGTAACCCATAAAAGTGGAAAATATTAAACAACAGGCAGTGAAGTTGTTAAACTTTCCCACAGACACTGCAGGTTTGAAAAAAAAAAAAAAAGGAGCGCATCTAGCTAATCCACACATGCAACTCACATGAAAAAGTAGACCAAATCACATCAGAAGAGGAGAAGGAATTATTGCTGATTAGAGGGGAAAATCCTGTTAAGGTGACTTTTCTGGGCATCAGGATGAAGGTGTCGTCCCTAACAGTTTCCTCCTCCTATTACTGAATGTTAGTGCAGAATAATTACTTGCTTGCCAAAAAGGACAGGACATTGACCCTGTAGACTTATTGAATTCTCATTGCTTGCCTCCAGGCCATGTCGGGGGTTATTCAATTTTGCCTGAGGAGGACAATCTATTATGAGAGATGAGTCAAGAAGGCTTCCTCCTTGATTGCCCACCAAAACCATTATCGCAGCACAGAGAGGGCATCGGCAGGGAGTGGACAGACAAGACAACACTGATCTCGATTACCCAGGGACAAGATACAATTTACATTACTTGAAGCCACAGGACAGAGGGCAATCAGCCCTGGGAATAGGGCGGCAGCCCTAGAGTGAACAGGTATTAACAACAGAGCAGCGTCGGAGCTACTTGCTTATGCTAGGAGTGACCTTTAGCCTTACAAGGTGGTAACTGATTGGTTTGATCTGTAATTATGTAAATAATTTTACATTGATGAACACAATGGTTCTCAGAAGCTAGAAGCAAAAGCATCCAGAATCCTAAAGTATGAAAATCTTTAGGTTATATTTACTTCATCATATCTGTCATAGATTTTCTGTTATAATGCAATTTCATAGCAATAGCAGTTATTTTTGGCCCAGAGAACTTGTTGCAATCAAAATTGCCTACCAGCAGAGAAATCAAGTCTCAATTCTACAACTGCACCTTTTATTTTTTTTTAACAATTCTGGATAAGGAATGAAGGTATCCTTTTAAGCATAAGGCCCCAGTGTGCAGTGCTCTGAGAGCAGTGTTGTAAAATTTTGATTTGAGACTTTGCTTAATAAGCCAATTTTACAGGGCTAAGGATAACTTATAAGAAAATCAAGTAATGCTTCTCTTTAGACTTGATTGTTAGTTAAACATTACTGGATCCCAATATCCTGTTAAAATATTCTACTGAATTAGAAAATCGGACGCTATTTTATTTCAGTCAATAAGAAACACTTCATTACATGTTTGAAAAACTGATTAAATTGAGGAAAAGAGATGTTTATACTTTTTTCTGGATTATAAGGGTCAGGGACTACAATAGTAGGTGTTTCCAAATATAATGATATGTTCAATTTAACATATTGGAATAATATTATGCTCAAAAAACCTAGTAACGGGTGGATTTTTGTAATCTTGGGAATTCCTGACAGCAAGAGATACAATTCCAATAGAAACAGGGGTTCACATTTTCTAGATAATTATTTAAGAATCCATGGGAAACTGCTTCAGATATGAAAAATAGCCCATGTTATTTCAGAATTCTCCTGCTATGCTATTAGTATATCTGCAGAAGCTGAAAAGCAAATAACCTCTCATTCCCCCAAGAACACTGATTAATTAGGGCATGAAACCAGGGTGATTTGTGAAAGAGCTTTGCAAAACAAAAGCTTTGTGTGATTTCATGCTTACAGTTTATTCTGAATCAATCTAGCAACTAAAGAAAATTATATTAAATCGCTGACTTAAAAATTAGAATGTGTTAGGAAAGGTTAAAAAAAAAAATAACTGTCAGGCCCTCTTTTCAAGTTAGAATTTATTGAATAATCAGAAAGCTCTGTGTGGTCTCAGCCCAACAGCACACAGGTTGATACATCCTCATCCTATACCTAAGGCCCAATGGCTCTTGATTCAAGTGGCATCATTTCATTAAGAGAAAAAGAAAGAAGCACCTACTAAGTTTGGCGCATAATCGGTACTGAAAAATATATTGATTCGCTGATTACATAAAACGTGAGTTTTGGGCACAAATTTTTATAAGATTAAAGATCACAGAATATTAAAATTTGTAGCCACCTTTAAATGAACCTATTTTGGCCATGTATTTTATAGCTGAGGAAATGAGATCGCTACTTTTTTTTTAAATTTTTATTTTTGAACAACCATACAAATTTTTAACAAAATAATATAAAATGCGTATAGTTTCTGGATACTAAATTTACCCCAGGAGTGCCCCCAATTTCCCACCTGTATCCCTGCCTTCCCTTACCCACAATGTCTACTTTTTTAAGCTTATAAAGAAAGGATGTATAGCTAAGGGGTTTAGAGCAAGTCCCTGGAGTTCAACTCTTTGGGCTACTATCATCCTGTGTAGCCTTGAGCAGCTTACTCTCTCTGTGTTTCTGTTTCCTTGCACATAAAATTGGGATAATAATGGCTCTTACTACACAGGGTTACTCAAATGATTAAATGGCAAAATCTATGCATAAGAGATGGTCAAAATATACCTGGTACAAATTATACTCTTAATAAACATTAGCATTTATTGTTACAGGTAAAGCCCAATTTCATTTAGTTGAGTGACAGTAGAGTACCAAGTTACTCTTTTACTAATGTACCTCTTCTGTGGGCTTTTTGGTTATTAGCATCAATTTTATGTATCCAATTTAGAAAAAGTGAAAGAAAAACCAAATCAGTTAATGTGTATACATTCTGAAATCATCCATAATCCCCACACCAAAACAGAGTTAATACCTTGCTATGTTTTACCAAGTAGATTGATTTGTTTATATGACAGAGCAATCTGCCAGATGCTATAAATAAAATCTGATATGTTCAATTTCATAAAATATGAATAAATTTTATTGTGAAATTAGTCAAAAGATCAGGGTGAATAACCAGTTACTTGAACAGGAATGCAGAGGGTAATCAACTGTCAGTCATGGATGCTTTACCGTAGGGTCTTATTTTACACGCAGAAATGTGTGCATATGTGTGTACACTTTATCTACATTTATTTAAAATCATTTTGTTATTGGCTATTTATTTCTTAGAACAATAGATTATGAATATCATTCCATGTAAAAACTGTATCACACTAGTTTCAAATTCCAGGTCTCTATTATAACAAACCTGTGTTCAGTTGTTAACTCAGCTAATTACTATTATGTGACCCTAAACAAGTATTAAGACTTTTTTTTATCTGTCAAAAAATGATATTAAGGGGTTGGAGCAGTAGCTCAGCGGTTGTGGTTCTGGCATGCGCGAGGGTCTGAGTTCAAACCCCAGCATCACATACACAGCTAAGGGTTCGAGTGGTGAAGATCAGATAAAGAATGAAATGAGGTTGTTTTTCTCTTTCTCTCACTCTCTCCCAATGTCCCTCTTTCTTTAAGAATAAAAAAAAGGAAAGAGTGATATCTATCATCAGTTCCTAGTATACATTAAATGGAATAATCCATTTTAGACACTTTATATGCTCTCCAAAAATATTAGCATTGCTACCTTTCAAAATTTTAAACGTTTTGCTAAAGATTCATTCTGTGATTAGAACATAATTATCCAGTCACCAAATCTTACACATTTAGGAGTTTTCTGTCTTGATTTCATTACTAACATAAAAATTGTTGTCATATACATTTTTGTGAGTTTTAGAATTCCTTACTTAGAATCTGCTACTAGGAGCCCCATGTCCTAAGTACAAGAGTATATGCATTATGCTGGCCAACACCTCCAATACAAGTAGAGTTGAGTTCTTCTAGAAAGGTCCCCAGTCCTTTGAATATGAAGGAGTACAGGGCACCTTCAGCACACATGGCTCTGGGAGAGGGGAGTACTAGCCATCAGCCCATGTGAAATAATCTGACTTTGTATCAGGGATCACGTTTTTCACTTTTTCCTTTTTTCTGACTTCTTTTAGACATAGTATTGCTTACACTTTATTGTCTTATTAGCTGGACCTCTTTGGGTTTTTTTACTGTTTTTTAATGGTTGTTTTAGAATTTCCAATTCATCATTTATCACAATCTTCAAGTGATATTTTACATATGTTTTAAGAGCCTTCCATTTCTTATTCTTTCGTTGTGCTATCGTTGTTATACACTTTGATTTTAAATTGGTTAGAAACAACACAGTACATTGTTACTATTTTGTTTAAGCAGTCAACTATCTTGGAAGGAGATTAAAATATTGTAAGAACAAAAAAAACAAAAAAAAGAGTATATGCATTAAAAGAATATGTTGTCATAGTTTGAAATACGATACCAACATTATGATTATGTTAATTATTACACCAGCATTGTGTAAGATTCCCATTTCCATTTAATCAATTTTAAAAATTAAGGTAAAACCTGTATAGTATATATTATAGAGCTTGATGAATTTTGTGTATATATATAGGTGTATATATAGATAGACATTATATATATATATACCATCCAGATCAATATACAGAATACTTCAACACCCTAGAAGGTTCATGTTGCCCCTTCCCACTTAGTGCCCTCCCAACCCAGTGATAACTTCTATGCTGACTCCTAAACTATAAATTTATTTTTGCCTGCTCTTGAACTTAAAATAAATGGAATCATACAGAATATGCTCTTCAGTGTTTGTATCTTCTGTTCAACACAAAAATGTTTTGAGAAGCATCCATCTATGTGTCAGTAGATTCCTGTTTCTTCTTTGCTATTATTGTTTATTGTCTATTATAGGAACATATCTCATTTTGATTACATATTTATATACATTTGGCTCTTTGGGTTATTCTCAGTTTGGGATGTTTTATTAATAAAGTTGTAAACAGTCTATGATTTGGTGGACCTATGCCATCATTTTATTATGAACTCATTTATGAGTAGAGTTGCTTTTTCATTAGGATGTGAATATATTTAATTTGGAAGATACAATTTTACAAAATCTTAAATCATTTACCCTATGATTATCAAGATCTTAAACTTCTAACTGCTCTACATCTTCATCAATAATTGATATCATCAGATTTTTAATCTTATCCATTTTATAGTGCATGTATCTCCTTTAATTTGCCCTTGTCTGATGAATTAAGCAATTTAAAAAATGTTTATTGTAATTATTTTGTGAACTGCTCATTCTATTATTTTGCTCACTTTCAATTAGGTTATCTTTTTCTTATTAACTTGACTTTTATATTATACATTTTTATATTAAAGCCTTTTGAGATATGTGTGTGTATATTTATATATACACACATATATATATGTCACATACATATCTCCAGTTTGTGCCATGTCTGCTCATCTTAGTGTTGTTATCTTTATTTTTTATTTTGAGTCAGGGTCTCCCTAAGTTGCTTACAGCCCTGCTGGGTTTCAGAGGTTGGCTTTGAACTTGCTATCCTTCTGCCTCAGCCTTCCTAGGAGCTGGGATTATAGGTGAGCACCACCACACCTGGCTTTAGTGTTATCATTTGATATTGTTATTAATTTCTATAAAAATATATAATTATATAAAGAGAATATAAGAAATGATTTATAAGCATATTAAAATAACGTGGCTTTTAGTTAGGTCTCTGGATATAAGGTCAATATAGAAAAATCAATAGAATTTGTGTATACTAGTAAGAAAAATTTCAAATTGAAATTAAAAACAAAAATTATAAAATGTCTCAAAAATATAAAATACTTTGAATTTGAAGGATGTGGAAGATTTATACTAAAAAAATTGAAAAATTTTATTTAATAAAGATGATTTAAACATATGAAGAATCGTACTATTTTCATTTATTGGAAAGTCCAACATGGTGAATATAATGATTTTTGCAAAATTGATCTAGATTTATTGATTTTTGATTCTATAAAATAGTATCTAAATAAATTAAATGAATAATTAAAAATTAGAAGAGAGACCAATAGAGTAGAGGAAGGGGATCAAGAGGGAGATAGGAGGAAGGAGGGAGAGGAAGTACAGGGGAAAGAAATCTATCAAATTATGCTATGTCTGTGAACAACTAGGCCACAGTGAATCCCAACGATACATATAAGAAGAATGCACTAATTAAAATCATAATAGTAATAGAAGGGAGATCAATAAAGCAGAGTAAGCAGCTCAGGGGGAATGAAGAGGGAAGGGAAAGGGAAGCTATAGAGTATGTGCTTGATGAAGTTATATTCAAGTATGAATATGGAATAATGAATCCCACTATTATGAATAATTTAAATGAACCAATAAAATAAATTACAAACAAAATAAATAATTTAAATGAAAGAATTATCTAAATAACAGTCATCTGATTTCAAAACTTATTTGGAGACACATAACTCCATAATTTATATTATACATTGAACTGCTATGAACATTGATTTTGCTGTATTTCAATAATGTACTGAGTCTAGCATTTCTAAGAAAACACTCAGAAGAGGGATAGGTAGATCATATGGTGGATTCATCCCTGATTTTTTGAGGGGCCTCCACACTGCTTTCCACAGTGGCTACACCAGTCTGCAGTTTTACCAGCAGTGTGCTAGTGTTCCTATCTCCCCACAACCCTTCCTGCATTTGTTTCTATTTATATTCTTCATCTTTGCCAATCTGATTGGAGTGAGTTGAAATCTTAATGTAGTTTTGATTTGCATTTCTCCAATTACTAGTGATTTGGAACACTTTCTCATGTATTCATTGGCTTGCTTGATTTCCTCTGTTGAGAAGTTTCTGTTTAGCTCTCTGGCCCATTTATTGATTGCTTTGTTTGTGGTTTTGATATTAAGTTTATTGAGTTTTTTGTAAATTGTGGATATAGTGCTTTGTTGGAGGAATTATAGACCATGATTATATCCCTTTTTGTCCAGTTCCTTGGTGGAGCAAAAGCTTTTTAGTGTAATGGCATCCCACTCATTGATTCTAGACTTTAATTCTTTTGCTTTGGAAGCTTGTTGAGAAAATCGTTGCCTACTCCCACTTGCTGAAGTGTTGGTCCTAATTTTTCTTCTAGCAGTTGTATGGTAGCTGGTTTAATTCCCAGTTCCTTGATACATTTTAATTTGATTTTTGTGCAAGGTGAGATGTAATTTCAACTTTCTTCAAGTGACTGTCCAGTTTGTCCATCACCATTTATTGAATAGGCTATTATTCCTCCCTTTCTTCAAATACCAGATGTTTAAAGATTTGTGGGTTTGTTTCAGAGTATCCTATTCTACTTCTATGATCTTCATGCCTATTTTAATATCAATACTATGCTGTTTTTATTACTACAGCTGAATAGTATAATTTTAGATATGGTGTTGAGAAACCATCTGTTTTGTCTTTCTTCCTTAGTAATATTTTGGCTATTCTGGGTTTCTTGTTATTCCAAATAAATTTGAGATTCTTTTTTTTATATCTATAAAGATTAACATTGGTAACTTGTTGGGGATTGTGTTGAATCTGTACAGCACCTTCAGCAGAATGGCCATTTTAATGGTTTTGATTATGCCTAATCAAGAACAATGGATATCATTTCATCTTCTCAGGTCTTCTTCAATTTCTTTCTTCAGTGTTCTATAGCTTTCATTGTAGAGGTCTTTTACTTCCCTTGCTAGATTAATTCCCAAGTATTTTGTTCTTTGTGAAGGTATTGTGAATGGGATGGATTTCCTGATTTCTTCTTCTGCCCTATGATTGTTAGAGTATAGGAAATCTATTGATTTATGGGTGTTGATCTTGTAGCCTGCCATTATGCTAAACTTGTTTATAAGCTCAAGAAATTGTCTGGTAGAGTTTTCTGGATCTTCTAGATATAGTATCGTATTATCAGCCAAAAAGGGATGGTTTTATTTCCTCTCTTCCTATTCTTTTCTCTTTGATTTCCTTCTCTTCCCTGATGCTTCTGTCTAGGGTCTTGAGGACTACAATGAATAAAAGTGGCAAGAGCAGACACCCTTGTCTTGCTCCCAAGTTTAGTGGAAAGGCTCTCAGCTTTTTTCCATTTAGTATTGTACTAGCTGAGGGTTTGGCATATATAGCCTTTACATAGTTAAGATACATTCCCTTGATCCCTATCTTCTCCAGAGTTTTGAGCATAAATGGGTGCTGGATTTCATTGAAGTCCTTTCTGCATCTATTGAGATGATCATAT
>PVKS010012249.1:0-54342 GCA_004027875.1 Aplodontia rufa
TTTTTTTGTGGTGTTAGAGATTAAACATAGGGCATAGAGATTATTAAGCAAAAAACTGTGTGTTAAAACTCCATGGACTGAACATTGAACTAATTTTCCAACAATCTTTTAAAATGTTAGTTCAATTTGTTTAGAATTATTCATTTTCTGTATTACTGAAACTTAAATCAACAACATATAGGTTGGGATGGGAAACTGTATAATAGAGGTAAGGAAACTGAAGCACAGAAAAATCAAAGAGCTTGTTCTCATAGAACTATGACAGAATTCTGACTTTCAGCTTCTTGTTTTATTTCTTCTTCATACACTAAAATTCACAATAAAAAATCAGTTATCAGTATCCTACGATATTAAAATGATAAGACCTTTTAATATTCCTTAACTTATATCTTATTTTTTACTTTGATTACTATAATAAATAATATCTGTTAATCCCACAAGTCATAGGAAGCAAATTAAATTTAAAAAGTACATAATCACAAAGAAAATTGAGCTTGAAACAGAAGTGTACACCTGTAATACCAAGAGGCTGAGACAGGAGGATCAAAAGTTTGAGGCTAGCCTTGGAAACTTGGTGAGACCATGTCTCAAAATAAAAAATATTAGAATGCCCCTGGATTCAACACTCAGTACGACAAAGAAATAACTAGGTAAGTAAATTAATAAATAAAGAAATCAATAAAAAATAAAAAGGGCTGGGAATGTAGCTCAATGGTAGAACACCCAGTTTTGTTAAGTCCCCGATGTGTATGTTTGGTGGGTGGGGGCAAACTGCATCATTTTCTATCTTAAAATGTTATTAAACTTGTGTACCTCATGGTTCCATAGAAGTGAATTCAGTGTGCATTATGCTGTGTGCAAATATATATTGAGAAAAATAACATTCTCATCAAATGCTATATCTACTAAAGAAAATCTTCAGTGCCATTGTTGACCCAGTTAGGAAACAGTCGCAGCATTTAATAGCCTTTTTAATTTATTTTTTAAAGAGAGAGGTGATGATGAGAGAGAGAGAAAGACAGAGTAAATTTTATTTAGTTTTTCATGTGGCTTTTGTTGCTCAAATACTTGGATGTTACATGGTGCTGGGGTTTGAACCTGCATGCTTGTGCATGCCAGGCAAGCACCGTAACCGCTGAGTCACCCTTCCAGCCCATTCAATAGCCTTTTTAAGAAATGTAAATTTAAATAAAAACAAAATTCACTTATGTTCAGTTTGCAGTAAGATAAATTTACAACCTTGGAATTAGATTTTCTTCACTATGATTTATTCAAGGTATTTTCATACAATCTATTACAATGTTGAGTTTTAGCTCAGAATCTGTACAGACACAAGTTAAATAGTTGTACCTTATCCAATATATGATGTGTGGAAGCTTTTTTTATTTGTTCCTCACTGAATTTTCTAATCTTCAAAATAGCACTGTAACATGGGAATTAATGTTGTACCCTAAAATGTCACATTTTCTCATTGAGAATTATAAGATAACAAATATTAAGGTACTATTAACAACATTAACTCTTTGAAGGAAAAGATGACATTTAAAAGAAAATATTATTTACATGGTGACTACTATGCTTATAAATTTAAAATATAGTTAAAAAGAGTGTTGAACCTGGAGCATACATTTTCATATTAGTCAGAAAGGTAGTAATTTATTGAGACCATGTATTCAAAGTTCAGATGGGGAATAAGATTATGTAATTGGGTGCCTTTTGAAAATCAGATTACTTTGTTATAGAAAATAGTGTTGACTTACATAATTTCATAGTAAACTGCTAGTTTTTCTAATATATATCCTTTTTCACACTTTTAAATCTGCTTTAATTACAAATTTAATTGGATAACAGGATATTATGTTGTGACACTTTGTAAAATATATATTCCTGTATAATTATTTCTTAAATTTCTGTATTGTAATCCTAAATAATTCCCTGTGGAGAGTAAACTATATAAATAATCAAGATATTTGGTTTAATGAGGCACACTGTTACAGGAGGAGGAAAATATTACAGCCAATAAGGCCGAGATGTGGAGGAAAACACCAACATCATCATCTTCATCAGCAATAGTCATTATTTATTTTAATAGTCAACTAGCACAATGCATTGAGGCTCAGATGCATCATGAAAATTACCTCCATGACCTTGATAGGTAGGTATTGCTATTAATCTTGATATAAGTAGTTATGTTACTTGCCTGAGATTACATGTGTCATACATGGGAGAGCTGTCAATCCAAGTCTGATCTGCATGTCTCCAAGCCCTTGCTATCTGCGGTATTTTAAACCATGGCTTCACTAGGTAGTAGCTTAATCAGTATTCTTTGAGTGAGTGAATTAATGATGATTCACATTGAATGAATCTGGTAAGAAAAGTTTGGATTAATCTGTAAGGAATCCACATTCACATCCTTCCTTTGATATATCAAAAAGATTTTCCTTTAATGTAGCTAAATCAATATGAAGAGAATGTATCCATTAATTGAATCATGAGAATTCAATTATTTTGTATACTTGGAGACAACATTTTCTGGAAGGTAGAAACTACTGGTTTCTGCTAGGTTGAGTAGTTAAACCAGAAATGTGACTACAAGGTTAATAATTCACTCATTAAATTTTATTAACCAACTATTATATACCAAGCACTGAGGTAGATACTGAGGATATAGTGATAAACAAAACAGACAGTTTCTGTGCTCATGGACTTGAATTCAGTGGTAAAGAGAGACCCTGAATCGAATATCACAAGTCAAGCTATTTTTACAAAAGGGAAACTAAAGTAATGGAAGAGCATAGCTAGCCTATGGCAGTCAGCTGACCTAGAAGTTTGGAACATACAATGTGTTGGAAAGGGGAGGAGGAGGAGAAAGATGAAGAAATGTTCTGTGGCTAGATGCCTCACTGGTTTAATTCATTTAAATAGAGAGAGAAATGCCAAGCAAGCCGTAGAATCACCTAAAAAATTGATTCAGTAAAATTACAGGATAGGTACAAATAGCCTGTAGTACTATTATTTTTTTGCAATATTTTTAAGAGAGAAGGACAGTGAGAGAGAGAGAGAGAGAGAGAGAGATAATCAATTTTTATTTAGTTTTTCACACGGCCTTTGTTGCTCACTTAGTTATGTACATGGGTGCTGGGATTTGAACCTGTACTTACGCATGCCAGGCAAGAGCCGCAACCACCAAACCACCACTCCAGCCCCTATATTTTGCAATCTTGAGAAAAAATTTATAGTTTATATCTAATTGGATTGATAGGAAAAATTTATAATTTACCCTCATGAGTTAACATTTCTTTAAAAAGAGCCATAATGGGTCTGGAGAGATGGCTGAATGGCATGGTGCTTGTCTGGCGTGAGCGAGGTCCTAGGTTCTATCCCTAGCACCACATGCACAAATAAATAAAGGAAAAACAGAAACCAATGAAAAAAGTTATTTCTCTCTCTTAAAAAAAGAGCCATGATGAAATTCATAGTAAGAAATGAAATTTGTGATAGGCTGGTTGGTAATATTCCCTTGCTTAATGAGTTTGTCTCAGAAAAAGAATAAGTATATTAAAATGATGTATTTTGTTTTATGATTTTGGAAAGAAGTATTCTTCTTTAGGAGGAAGCAATTACCCAAAAAATGTTGCAAAATTATTACTGAGCAAGGACTTAGTAACTACCCACTGCTTGGAATAATTCAGGATAACGCTATTAAGTAAGGTTTGCTTTAGCTGTTTCCATTTAAAGATTTTAAAAAGTGAAGTTCTTTACTTGGAATCAAAATACTTTAAAAAAAAATAGATTGCATGTCTTTAGGAAAGTATGTGAGAAAAGCAATTTGGCTATTTTTAACTGGAGAATTTTCTTCTATGGAGGCATATGATTTTGTCTCCCTGTAATCAAGATTATTCTAGTTTATATTTACATTTCAAAGTAAAATCTGTTATTTGTATTCTGTGTAATTTTCCGAGGAATAGATTTTTGAAGTTAACTCTTTTATGTTATGAACATCCTTCTAAAACTGTTGGAGAAAATAGTTACAGATTTTTTAAAAATAAAATATACTTAAAAATGCTGCATGGTGAAATAAACTATTTTCATCATTTCACCACAATTATGATTTTTTGGCACAGTCTAAATCTCAATAAAGTAATGGATTGATAGTAGCCAGTAAGTAAATTAATTTTAGTTTTATTTGCAGCCAATATAGGAAAATTCTTCTCTAAGGTCATACATAGCAATCACAATTTGCCTAACCATCTGAGAATGAAACACACACACAACACACACACACACACACACACACACACACCTCTAGCAACATATAATGGACACCAACTAATCTGTACAATCTCAACACCATATGCTTAGATATACATAAGAGTATGGGATACATATGAAAGCTGAGGAAATGTTTCTACTAGAGGAATATACTGTTGTGACTGAGTAGATGATACTGTATTATCTTGCCTATCTACACTTAAAAGCATGTCACCTTTGATTTTCCTGCAACCCTGCATCCCAAGTAAAATTTTCATCATGTCTCATATCATCTTGTCTTTATTTCCACTACCATGGTCTAATGTCAGACTACAGCTCCATGCGAGTAGCCTAGCTTTATGATTTTCTATTGGGTTACCTTTCCATAGTTTCTCCTCCTAATCCCTCCCATACTGTATAGTCAGATGATTATTTTTCAATATAATACTTGAAACTATTCAGAATCCTCCCCATTTCCTGAAGGGTAAAATTATCCCTTTCAGGGGGTATATCATCTCAGAGATTTGCAAGCATGAAACTTTGGGATCAGCCCTCATGCAATATCCCTTTGCCTTCCAGTTGATCATCAATACTGCCATTTACACCTTTTAAATATTCCTTAGATTTGTCTTCAGTGTCTCCAATTCCCACTCCTGTTTAGGTTCACTTCTAATCTAATTTATTTGAAATCAGTATGGCAGCCTCAATGATGTGAAGCATAGTTGAACAATAACAAGTAAAGCAAAAAATAAAAATAAAAAAAGTCCTCCAGACATCTGACTGATGTTCTTACATTAACAATGCACAGTTTACTCCATAATAGAGCTTTGATTCCTCATGCTTTTAGTTCAGAAACATATATTGATTACCAAATTCACAAAATAGTACAATAGCAATAGATTAGAAATGACATGGTGAAGTTGGGGATTAGAAGAGAGAAAGCTGAATAGAAGTGCACATTGCTGGGCAGATTGATAGAAGAGAGGGGGAAGCTGAAAATATGACATCCCCAAATATACACCAGTCAGGAATTAGAAATCAGAAATTTAGGCTTGAACAGCCCTGCAAAATTCAAAGAGCAGCAAAAAAATCACTCTGTTAAACTCATCACATTGACAAGATTATCCAAGGTCAATTAAAAACATACTGAGATAAGTTCAAGATATTTTATTTAAAAGGGTAGGAGTTTGTAGATGCATGATTAGAAAAATATTTCACTCCAAAACAAAACTTAAAAGTAATCTCTTTAGACCAAACTCTTGGATGAAACTATCAAAAATGTTTCATTTTCTTAGTATTTCTTTTGTTTGGCACATTTCAACTACATTTCAGCTTCTTGAAGGTAGAAATAATATCTTAATAGCATCTTTCAACTTTCTATACAACAAAGAATTGGCATATTATCTTATACAGCATATAAATTAATAAGTGTATACTTTCACAAGAAAGAGTTGAAGTATACATTCTATGCATAAAAATACCCTGGCTGAAGAATAGTTTTCTTATTTGATTTACATGGCAATACTAATCCTTAAACATATCTTAAATTTCATAAACGATCCCTGCTATATCTGTATTTTGGAATTTAGTATGTTCAATGAGATAACATGGTGAGTTAAAAATTTCCTGGATAGGCTTTAAACAAAATAAATATTAGAAAAAGAGATATAGACATTATATTGTATTCGCATCATTTAGCTTCATTCAATATTTGATGACATATAGCAATAGGAAAAAATATCTTAAGATTAGAAATTTATGACAGACCAGAGACTGTTCTACACAACTCAGCAGAAGACTGAGTGAGTTCTCAGCTGGATTGAAACAAACCTCACAGACCATCTCTGTTGCAGTACAGACTTTAGCAGAAAATTTACTTGTTTTCAGAATGTGATTTGACACTAATGCTTTTTTCTACTCTATGCTACTTCCCCTGAAACAACGTAATTCAGTACATCAAACTGGTTACACTGGAATGCTAAAGATTTTAAGATTCACTCTTCCTGATGACCTCAATTTACTTGTCAAATAAAAATGCCAAATGATACAAGGATAATTGGAAAATGTGAATTTGGTATAGCTTGATGGAGAGTCATAGCAGAGCAGGTATGCAGCGTTGTGAAAGACTTGTTTTCTAAGAAAATCATATGCTCATTAGTAGCTGGTCAAGATGTTTTGCCACAAGTAGGGATCATGTGATAAAATTTGAAAACAAAAGTGATTGAGGCATTTAAAGAATTGGAACTATTGGCAACATTGTAAATGTCAAGGATTTAATTTTTAATTATCCATGTTTCATACTGCTACTGGCAGTTGAGATAGGTCTCTGAGAACATTTCTGCAATTAAAATATTTCTCTTTCTACATACATGTTTTATCCTATTTTTTATTATATAAAAAGGATTTCCTTACAAGTTTCACAAATTCCCCATATCACTGAGCTGGAACCAATGCTTTTTCAATTTCAAATACTATTCACCTTCCATCATATTAATACTGGGTATCTTCATATTTATGTACTTGAGTTTATAGCTTCTCAAAATAACAGTTACTGTGGTTTGAGGTAAAAAGCTTTTTTAGTTTATAAGAGAGAGAGGGACAGTGAGGGAGAGAAAGAGAGAATCAATTTTACAATTTTATTTAGTTTTTCAGGTGGCTTTCATTGCTTGAGACTTCATTGTGTACATGGTGCTGGGTTTGAACTCACATCCTTGTGCATGCCAGGCAAGCTCCGTAACCACTGAGCCCCCACTTCAACCCCAGTAAATAGCTTTTAAATTAAAGGTATAATTGTTTGAGATCACAACTTTCATAAGGCTTATAAACTCAAAGATTTGATTATAATCTATTTTTCACAGAAAAATATTTAAATGAAATAGTTTCAATTTATAAATGCATTAGTTTATTTAGGAAAAAGTTCTAGGAAATTTCTTGAGTAAATTATCATTCAATGATTCATTATTTATTCAAAAGTAATAAAAATATCCATCAAGTGTGTCACTGTGATACAGGGCTTGGGAAGAACTAAAGTGTGTTTTCCCTGTCTCAGAATTTTCTCTTCAGTGACATGGGTAGATACATAAGCCTTCACTGTAGTGAAGTAAATTTATTTCTAACATTAACATGAAGTTATGTGCAAGTGTCCTAGTGGATGACTGGGAGAATGACAAGGTAGATACGAGAAAACAAAGTAAGGCTTAGGCGGTGATCCTTAAGCTAAATCTGGAATGATTAAAAGAAATTAGGAGTCACCAAATGGTGAGTGGTTGCTGGCTGAAGAAACAGCATTACAAATAGTACAGACCTCAAAATAGCACAATATCTACTGGAGTTGTTTTATGTACTTAGAGATGTCTGAGACAGAGACCAAAATGCAGAAGAAATGGAGAGATAGACAAGAAATAGGGCAGAAAATTTTAAAGTGACGCTTTGTAAACATTCCAATTTTGTTTTTTTTCCTCAAGTTACCATAAATACTCAGGTTCAGGAGTAGAGAGAGGTGAGGTAACTCAAATTTCAGTTGTTACTAGAGATATAGATTCTTGCAAATATATGAGGAGACCCTGTCTAATGATAAATCCAACAGACCAGAAATTGTTGAGGAGCCAGAGAGCCTAGGTCTGGACTGAATCTCATGCTACTCCCTCTACTTTCCAGTTACATGAGGAAATAAAGTCACACTTCTCATTAAGCCAGTTGAATTTTTGTCTCTTGAAATTGAGAGTCCTGTTGAGTATAATGAACCAAGAGGAAAGATTTTGATTGGATGTACAACTTAAGTGAGTTGAGGGCTGAGGATAAACAGGCCTTATTTCCAACCTCTAAACTAGAAAGTACTCATTGCTTATTATGTCCTTTAGCTGAATGCTTTCTACCTAACTTTATGTTTTTTCTTTGTATTTTAATGTTAACCAGCTTCCTCAGTCTGTCTCTTCATCAGCAGATGAATAGGATTAGGAAAGTAACATGAAGTGGAGATTTTTACCTTTCTAAAATAGTCTTTTGTTATACAAAGAATAGTCAATGCTTTGCCAAGAGAGACTCCAATTTATTTTTTCCTTAATGGCCTGATACTTTCAGGGGGGAACTCATTCTGTCTTTCCTATATTTAATGGATTTCATATTGATTTATAAAAAACTGCATAGACAGAAAAACAAAGAAACAAAACCCCAAAATAAAAACAAATGAGCAGACATTTCCGGCAAGTTTAGTAAGGCAACATGTTAAAATTAGAATGTGGGAGAATCTGCCAAATCAAACCCAACTAATTATAAACGCATTACTACCAAAATACTGGAGTTAAACTAATTAAAGCATGTGGAAGGCTTTTACTTAATTCTTACAGTTAATGATAGTGCAGATTTTATGCTACAATTGTCCCTCATGTGGCTTCAGTATAACTATTTCTGGAGGCACAGATACCTGTTAGTGTTTAGCCAATTTCTCTTTGCTTTATAGACCCAAGTTCTATCATCCCAGTAATTAATAGCCAGGGCATTAACAGGGACCTGCCAGTACTTTATCCCCATATCCATTTTCTTGACCTCTGAAAGTGAACAGGTTCTAAGGGAAGTTTTTGGATTATTGTTTGAAACGTGTTTGGAATAAAATCAAACTGTTTACCTCATGAAACCTCTTAAACAGTCATTAGGATCAATTCTGGAGAGATTTAAAGAGAGCCCACTCTGTTCTTAACAGGTCCAACCTTGTGGTACCACAAAACTATGGCTCCATCAATTTTCTGCATCCCTTCAATAATTTATATCACACTTCTCCTCAAACCACATACCTGAAGTCTCCAAGTCTTCAAGTAAAATAGTTTGTATTAAAAGCAAGATAGCTTTAGGCCCAGCATAGTCCTATTCCTTACTACTATTACTTTTATGAAAATAAATTATTTTCTATGCATGTTGATCCTTCACTAAATTTTTACTTCATCATTTGTGGAATCCAGTTAACTACAAAAAGGTGCTTAAGGGCTGGGGATGAGGCTCAGAGATAAAATGCTTGCCTAACTCATACCATTCAGAGTTTGATCTCCAACATTGCAAAAGAAAAAAAAAAGTATTATGTTTTGATTCCCTTAAAACTGAACTAAAATCAGGGCTGGAGTGGTGGCTTGGCGGTTATGGTGCTTGCCCAGCATGCCCAAGTACACGGGTTCAAGCCCCAGCACCCATGTAGTACACTATGAGTGTCAGAACAACAAAGGCCATGTGAAAAAACTCAATAAAAGTTGATTTCCTCTGTCTGTTTCTTTCTTTCTCTCTCTCTCACTGTCCTTCTCTCTTTAAAAAAGCAAAAAAACAAAACTGAACTAAAGGGCAGAAACTTTCTGACATATCCATTCAAAATTTCATGTATTGTGGACTAGCACTGCATTTGATATGTTCATTTTAAAACTAATATCTTCATGATAGAATACTGATTTTAGACAAGTTTGTTATTTACCATCATGGTAGATAGATAGTCATTTCTTAGATGTTGATACGGGTTTAATATTTCAACAACTAGAATTGATTTCAGGATACAAATAATTCTGCTACCTTACTGCTGCCAGAAAAAAAATTGAGCATCATCAGCTTTATCAAAACTAAAATCATTTTCTTTGGCAGACAAAAGGCAATTGATCACAGCTCTATGCAAGACAAGCTATTTCCACTTTGTACAAGCATTCTTTCACCTATAGTTTATCTAGGAAAGCACGCTGCAGAGTTATGCAGCTCAGCAGAACTTTTTTTCACAGGAACATTACTCCTTGGGTTTCTTTTTGATGACTTGGAACACCTGCTTTGAAAAATTTCCAGGCCAGAATCATCTTTTTTCATGGAATCCTGTGGAGTGAGACTGTGGTCTTTCAATTGAGAATGTGTCTAATTGTGGAGCAGACAAATCTGCTTCCTAAGAACTATCTTTGCTTTGCCTGCAGCCCATTTCAGTGCAGACTACAGATGTGGGGAGGCCTTATTTATTGGGCTTCTCAGTTTTTAAAGTAGTTTTCTATATCTCTTCCTCTTGTTTTTATATAATTTACATCATCTATTGATAATGGAAATAGGAAATTAACATTTGAAGTCCTCATTAACATTCTTAACATCCTCTGGGGTGTATGTTCAGCCCTGTTCCTTCAGGGTAGGGCCTTGGAAGATTGTGGGCCTAGCATCCAATCCTATGAATTGAATTAGGGATGGAGATCTGATCTAAAATGAACCCACCTTATTCCCTCGTTAAGCAATTGGGGTTAGCATTCACAGCAAGTTTGGTAGTTTTGGTGCATGGTTGAAATGAAAGGAAATGTACATTTCCAGAGGCCACAGACATCTTTTCCTAACTAAACATGGACACACACAAAATTTGTCTTTACAGAACAAAACAGAGATGAGCAGTTGTGTGGATTTAGAATAAGATTGGTTGCCTTTGTTTCTTCAAGTTTCCTTTTTTCCTCCAACTCTCTCTGAAACCTCCCCTGACACATTCTTGCATCCCTCTTTGCTCAACTTAGCTCATGGCATATTTGAGACTTGCAATCAAAGGATTATCTGAGGGTATTCATTTTAAGTTCCTGACACATGGACATGATATTTAGAAACTTAATTTGATGCATGATTAATTAACTTCCTAGGAATATTTTCTCTTTTGAGTCCATATGCAAGATACATGTTCAGTAACTTTTTTTTCTCCCTCCCTTCACTCTCACTACAAAAAAGTCATGTTCACTGTGCCTCTATAAAAGATTGTTGCCAAAAATATGTTATAAAATCAAGTAAACAAACACCATCATCAACAACAAAAACCCTCTGCATTTGTTGAAAAAAATCCTGCTTGAGACCACTTTCCTCATTTCATTCTATATATCTTTCCTACTGCATTTGTGCTTCATGAGCATGGGACACCTTCTCTACTCTCTGGCTGCTACCATGAATCTCAGGGGTAGAGATGATTCATATGCAGTGTATCTTTAGGAGTAATTATAAAAATGAGACTTTGTTCCTTCTTGTTTTTATACATTCAATTTTCAATTTCTAGTTATAATTTAATAAACATTCCATGTATATGTTTAAAGCTGCCTCAGATAGATGTTCTTTGGGAGAAGAGAAGAGTAAATTAAAATCAACAATCCTGTTTAGTTAATCAAACTTTCTGAGAAAGCATCTCTATAAAAATTAAGGACAATTTAGATATGTTAGTATACATGAGGGAAAGGTAATGCTACTTACTGTTTAAAACATACAGCTTTCTTCCTATAACATGAAATCTGACTATGCTTTTAATTTTTTTCTCATCCCTGGTGAGTGATATTAATGATTTATATTAGTTATATATATGTCTGGGAACATTCCATTAAACAAAATACTTGAGAGATTTCCAAGATGGTGAGCTTCAGGAGGCTGCTTTTTGTTTGGCTCCATGACTGGATGAAAAAACACCAGGACAGCTCCATTGCTGCGAAGTGCATTAAGGGGAAAATCATTGCTGAAGCACAGTACTAGTTAGGGGAGATTTTTGGAGGATCAGAGATTTGGGTGCAGCAAGGGGAAAAGAGGGATTGTATCTGTCCCAGCCAGTTCCCAGCAGCTGTGACCACCATTGCTCCCAATCCCCAAGGGTGTGAGGGAGGAGCTGAACCATAAGGTGTGATCCCATCTGCCTCAGAGAAGCCTAAGTTCTATAAGGAATGAGCATTGGACCCAAGTGAAGACACCCTTACTGCACCTCCAATGCTTAAGGGGAGAATAGTATCTCTCAACTGTCTGCAAGTAGGAGAATCAGGAGTCATTTTGAACAGACTTGCCAGTGGGAGGGAGTCAGCAGTTCAGAGCAGGCTAATCTACAATTCTTCTAGGAGCCAGCCACAGTTTAGAGGCTGAAACTGGAAGAGGTGGTGTGGTACAGGCCCAGAGGTCACTTAGCTCAGGGGGATTTGGGTTAGTGGAGTGCAGAGGAGCCTAGCTTAGCCCTGTCCACCACACCCTAGTCAGAATGCTCCTGTGATAAGCTAAGGTGCAACAGGAACACTCAAGAGACCACAGTCTGAGCACAGAAAACCTGGAGGGACTATGAGTGCAGCCAGCAGAGGGAACACTGATATGCATGCAACCTGCTGAGCCTAAAATCTGGGAAGTCTCCTGAGTTTCTGATACCCAGGGAGGTGGGCAAAGGCCAGTCCTCTGGGTCTTCATTAACCAGATCTCTTCAGGGAAGTTTCCACCCAGAAAGCCCAGGAGACTGAACTAGACACCCAGTCCTCTACTTGAGATCACATAATTCCAGACTGACAGATCCTGCTAACAAAATCAGGTGGACAGTGAACACTTGCTCCCAAAAGATAAAGAACCTCAGTGAACATAGTTCCAATTTTTTCATTAAGAATTTTTTTCCCTGTTTTTGATATGTATTTGTGTGCCATCTGGAGGAGTTGATTGGTTCATGGACATATAAATATACTAGCTGGTTTTTGTTATTTGTATTTTTGTTTTTGTCATCTTTACACTTTTTTCCCTTCTTTTTCTCTTTTCCTTTCTTCTCTCTATGCTACCGTCATTAATGAGCACTTTCATCAGCATAAATATTTATCCTTGTCCTGCCTGCTAAGGGTTGGGATTTTGATCAGTACATTTAGTATCTGAATTCTATTGTGCCCCAGTTGCAAAGTTTTCCTTTACTTCCTTCTACTTTTTCTTATATCACCCAAATTCTATTAACATCTCATTCACCCTTCCTCTACTTTGGCACCTCCGTCTCTTCTCCCTCTGTTTCCCTCATTCCCCCCACCCTCGGCAAATCCTTTACCTTCTCTACTTTCTTTTTGTTCACGCTTGTATATTACAACTTCCTCTCTAACTTCCTCTTACATTTTCTTCTCTCTCAGGCATCTGTAAGCTTATCACCTCTTAGTTCTAATTAATTTATACAGTTTGACCCCCATCAGTAATGCTGTGAAACCATTACTACTGTGAGTGCCATACTTAATAACTGCTATATGCTTTGAAGCCTGACATCGGTGATGGTCGAACACTGTTGTCACCAAAAGTAATTGCTAACACTATCATTTGTTTCACAGGTGTAATTTAACATGGCAAATAGATATAGTTGGTATTAAGTAACCAAATTAATATTGCTTATTGTAAGCACTGGTTGTTCATATTGATGGTATCCCATTAGCTCATGAGGAACTGGAAATATTAAGAGACACTAACAGCTCACAGGTTAGGGATTTGGCAGATGAATTCAACTTTCCTAACAATACCTCCACACAAGTAAGGGATGGGACAAAACCCCCAATCCAGCAGCAAGGACCCAAAGACGAACAACCAGAAAGATCTGAGGCCACAGCCCCTGGTACTGACCCAGACGTCAAATCCAGTGAAAATCCTCAGAAGAAATAAGACAATCACTCACAAAAGCACATACACAAAATATGAACAACAAAACAAAAAAAACACAATTCAGTGGGAAACCAATAAGGATCACGTCTGACTTTTCAGTTCAGACTCTGGAAGTCAGAAGATGCTGAAAGGAGATCTTTCAATGTCTGAATGACTACAACATGCAGCCGAGAACACTATACCCAGAAAAATCAGCTTCAAATTCAATGGGAAAATAAGGACATTTCATGATAAGATCAAATCTATTGCATTCGTGAATAGAAAACCAGCATTAAAAAGAATCCTCAAAGATAAAACCATATGGAAGAATAATCGAACAATCCTCAAAACTCACAAAGGAAATTTAATGAAGGTACATTCCATCAGTAGACAACCAAGACAGTACAGAATTTACCAATAAAACATGATGACTATGAACTAAAACCATATAATTATCCTAACACTGAATGTTAATGGTCTTGATGCACCAATCAAAAGATACAGATTAGTAGATTGGATCAAAAAACACAATCCAACAATATGCTGCTTACAAGAGACCCACCTTAAAGCCAATGTATCCACAGATTGAGGGTGAAAGCATAGAAAAAAAAAATCTACCAGGTATATGGCTGAAGAAAGCAAGCTGGTGTTGCAATACTTATATCTGACAAAGTAGATTTCAAACATAAACTAATCAGAAGAGATAAAGAAAGCCACTGCATCCCAGTAAAGTGAACAATAAACAGGGAGATATAACCATAGTAAATATATACTCTCTAAACACCAGTACTCCCAAATATGTGGAAAAATTACTCCTTGATATAAAATAACTTTTGGACCTCAACATGTTAATATTGGGAGATTTTAATACTCCTCTATAATCAGTAAACAGATTGTCAAAGCAAAAAACAACACATAGAACTCCAGCCTAAAGAACTCCATAAATCAAAGGGACTTAACAAACATCTGTTTCTTTTCAGCAGTACATGGATCCTTCTCCAAGACAGACAATATTCTAGTTCACAAAGGGCATCTCAGCGGATATAAAAAGATACCATTCCACATGTCCTATCAGATCATGACACCACAATCCTATCAATTAATAGCAAAAAAATTGTAACAGAAAACACATATATACATGGAGAGCGAATAAAATCCTATTAAATGAAGAATGGATCTAAGGAGACATGATAACAGAAATCAAGAAATTTTTGGAACAGAATAAGAATGAAGACACAACATACAGAAACTTCTGGGACAGCATGAAAGCATTCTTAAGGGGGAAATTTATAGGACCAAGTGCCTACATTACAAATCAGGAGAGATCCCAAATAAATAAGCTTTTGCTCCACCTCAAATCCCTAGAAAAGGAAGAACAAACCAACCCCAAACCCAGTAGAAGGCCAGATATAATCAAGATCAGAGCTGATATCAACAAAATAGAGAATAAAAAAAAAATAAAAAGAATCAATGAAACAAAGAGCTCGTTCTTTGAAAAACTAAATAAAATTGACAGACCACTAGGCAATCTCACTAACAGAAGGGAGGAATTGAAGCAAATCAACAAAATCACCAACGAAAAGGAAGTAATCACCACGGATCCCACAGAAATCCAATGGATTATCAGAACCTATTAGAAAAATTATATCCCTCTAAATTAGATAATCTGGAAGACATGACGAATTTCTTGACACATACAACATCCCTAAATTGACATGGGACCATATCGCAATCCTAAGTAGCCCAATAACAGGCACCGAAGTCCATACAGCAATTAAAAGCCTTCCAAAGAAGAAAAACACAGGACATGATGGATTCTTTTCTGAGTTTTACCACATCTATGAGGAGGAGCTAACACCTCTTCTTATTTTGACAAAAGGGGCCAAAATATAACATGGAGGAAAGATAGCCTATTCAACAAATGGTTTTGGAAAAACTGGATAGGCATTTTCAGGAAGTTGAGATTAGATCCTTATCTTTCACCTAGTACAAAAATCAAATCAAAATGGATCAAGATACCAGGAATTCCACCAGCTACCATACAACTGCTAGAAGAAAATTTAGGATCAACTCTCCTGCATATTGGGGCAGGTAAAGACTTTCTGAACAAGATTCCAAAGCAAGAGAAATAGTCAAGAATCTATGAGTGAGATGCTATTAAACTAAAAAGCTTCTGCTCAGGCAAGGAATTGATCAAAACAGTCAAGACAAAACCTACAGAATGGTAGATATCATGGCCTGTGACTCTTACAACAGGGGACTAATATCCAAAATTTACAAAGAACTCCAAAAACACAACACCAAAACTACAAACAATCTAATCAACAAATGGGCCAGAGAGCTAAACACAAATTTCTCACGAGAGAAAACTGAGCAAGCCAATGAATACATGAGAAAGTATTCTAAATCATTAGTAATCAGAGAAATGCACAATAAAATTACATTAAAATTTCACCTCACTCTGCTCAGACTGACAAAGATAAAGAATATAAATAATAACAGATGCTGGAGGGGTTGTGGAGGGATAGGAACACTAACACACTGTCGGTGGAACTGCCAACTGGTACAGCTGCTCTGGAAAGCAGTGTGGAGAATCTTCAAAAAATTAGGGATGGATCTACCATAAAATCCAGCTATCCCTCTTCTGGGTATTTTCCTAGAGGAGTTAGAAACAGCACATTACAGTGAAACAGCAAAATCAATGTTAATAGCAGCTCAATTTACAATAGCTAACTTATGGAACCAACCCAGATGCCTCTCACTGGATGAATGGATCCAAAAGCTCTGATATATATGTATGTATGTATGTAGATATATATCTACACATACATACATACATATACATACATACACATATACATACATACAGTGGAGTTCTATTAAGCAGTTAGAAACAATGATATTATGGCCTTAGAAAGTAAATGGAAGGCAGCAGAAGAAATAATGCTGAGCAAAGTTAGTCAAACCCAGAGACTCAAGGGTCAATGATTTTCCTCATTTCTGGAGGCTACAGCAAAACCCAGGGTTGGGTTAAAGGTTGTCAAACTCATGTATTAGACCCAACAAACTCATGTATTAGATTATGTAACAACACACAATTTAGGGGAACCATAAATAATGTAGGGGGGAGGAAAGAGGGAGGGATGATATGGAGGCATTTAAGGGAGAAAATCAACAATGTAGCATACTCTTCACCTCCCTCCAGAGAATCCAATTAATGCTTATACAATCATTTAATTCTGGAAAATTCACTATTTAAACATTTATACCAGTTGTAGAGGTGAAATATTGAAAAATCAAGAAACTTGGGTGTGGGCAATGTGGGCTTAACTATTATTTAGGAGCAAATGCATATGATTTTGTTACTTTATACATATTCATGGTTGTAGAATAACTCAAGTCCTTAATAAAAATTAAAATAAAACCAAAATAATTGATTAAATGATGTGGATGATTAGGAAAAGGTATAATAAACGTTACTTCTATCTCCTTTTCAACAACATAAGAAGAATTTCTAATTATATATTTTTTATTCTTTTATTTTTCCAGCAATGTAGATGCATATATCTACTAACTTCAAGCGAGTATTTCTATGCTGTTTTTCTTTTGAAGACTGACAAAAATATTTTTCTAATTGTTTCTATTTTCGTAAGATGAATTTTACTGTTTTCCAGCTGTCTTGATCCCCCAGTTCCCACAATAGAACCCATCAGAAGTGTTAGGCCAATGATATGCTGAGACTCCCTCAAATAGTCTTAGTCTTGGGCCAAGTGGGAACACCTGCTCTCTCCTTGTCTGAGTCCTTAGGATTTGGAAACTTCTAGAAGTTATACTTCAAAGCAAAGTTAGAACCACCAACCCCATCAACTTCTTATTCATTCATGGTTTGCCTTTCTTTCCAGGAAACCATTTCTCCCTTTATCTCAAGCAGCTATGACACTGGGAAAATGGTAACACATATTCACATGCAGAGGTAATCTTTTCCCTTGATGAAAGCTCAGTAGATTTATCTTACCTGTTTGTATTAATGATCTCAATGGTAAAGTATGACCATGAGTCATATACTTTCGAAACCCTTTTAAAAATACTGCTGAATTCAAAACTGAAAGCAATCGTAAAGGTACATAGCTTTTTTTTTTCTTTTTTAAATTACCATGTATGCTGAATTGGATATTTTAATTGCATGTTTTTGTTTAATACACTTTGAAATCTATCATCCCAGCAGGCAGTTAAGCAGGATGAGAGGTAAAAATGACAAAAAGACAGCTACCTAGTAATAGAAAGGCACAACTGCTAAGATGGATAAATACAAATAGTAAGAAGTGGGTTTCTAATGGGCAAGAATTAACTGTCTACCATTGAGAAGGATTCAAAAGGCACTTTGAGCTGCAATAGAGAATACCAGAGAAAAAAGAAAAAATGTGCGAAAGATAGATAGCCCCAAGTCTCCTAGGCATGTTCCTGCTCGCCTTCTCTGCCAGGCAACTTAGAATATTTTGGAAAAGAATTGCATAGACTTCTTTTCAGTCATTATGCAAGGTAAAAATGTGATTTATTCTTAAGAGTTCAAACATTTTGAAAACTGTTTGTCCAATAATTCAAAAAAGTAAAATCCTTTCTTCAAACAAAATGCTGTGTGATTATATTCAATAAATAATAGCACAGCTAATACTACTGAACCAAAATATGGTTTTCAATATGCAGCCAGATCTGCTTTTGATTTCATTATTGCTATGTAAGGAAATTAGTTTGATGACCATTTATTTACTTTTAAGGAATGTACAGAGCTGTGGGAGGTTATGGTACTTCCATGGGTTCAATGTTCCCCAAAAGTTTGTATTGGAAAGCTAATTTTGAAATTCATATGTTAATGGCATTTGGAGGCAGGGCCTTGGAAGGTGATAAGGATTAGATGTGGTCATGAATGTGGGTGTCCAGGAAGGCATTAGTGCCTTTATAAGAAGGGGAAGGGAGATCTAAGATATCACATTTAGTTTGTCTCCCTTGGTGATGCCTTCTGCCAAGGTATAATGCAGAAGACCCCTGTCAGATGCCAAGCAGGTGCTGGTGACATGATCTTGGACTCTCCAGGCTCTAGAAACAGGAAACAAATAAACTTCTATTCTTTATAAATTACCCAGTGCCAGAAATTGTGTTAAAGCAACACAAAACAGACTAAGGCAGTTACATAGGTGTTTTCATTCTTACTTGAAATCTGAAAATGTTTTCACAGAGGGTGCCCTGAGGGAGGTCTTTTAGCAGAATTATATTTGCCTTCCTTTTAATTTCTTCTGTTCTTTATGTAAATGAGTAGCAACTGATTCACAGTACAGGACTGTCCCAAAAATTCATAATGGACTTAATTATGGAGTCTCACTCAGAAGGGTAGTAATTATTATAATAATAAACACTGTTGAAATGCTTACATGAACTACCCATAGTTCTAAAATCTTCACATATACTGACATGTTTAGCTTTCATAGCAATGGCATGAGGGAGTAGTAGTATCTGCATTTTATAGATGGAGGAACTGAGGCACAGAGAGGTTAAATAACTTGCCTATGGTCACATAGCAAGAATTGGTTGAACTGAAACATAGTTACAGATCATTTAGCTCCAGTGTCTGAGTTTCTGAACACTATTCTACCTTGTCCTTTTGAATTTAGATATTTTATCTTCTAAGTATTTTAAAGAAAGGTAGTCTAATCCTTAACATATTGGATTGCCATAGAAATAGGAGGGACAGTAGTTCTGAGTTCACGAGGTGATCTTGCTTTACTAGTCCAGATGGATTCTCCCTGACAAGTGTTTCGGAAGTTCAAGTGTGGAGCTTCTTTGGATGAATTTAGTTTTTCAGTGCTTCATTCCTCAGAGGTCAACACATCTTGGGGAATTCCACTCATCCTTATATATCACCCTATAAAAATTGAACAAACACTAACACAAGATCAGCCAAGTTGTCTAAAGAGTAAGCTTATGGGTATGAAAAATAAATGTCCAAGGGGAGACTAAGAAAAGTGACTTGACTGCTATTGTATGGTGTCTACATGTAAGAAGGTAAAGAATATTGTTTTTTTTAGTATGATATTGAAGTTAGAATAGAATTTTGAGTTGGAAATTAATAATAATAACATCAGCATTAGCATTTATTGCACTCTAAACATATGAATGCTGGGTACTTTGTTAAACACACATACTGAATCAATGAATACTCACAAGAATACTAGAAAATGAGTGATACTCTTATCTCCATTATCTAGATGTGGAAACTACAGCATAGTGTACTGTACTGATCTGCCCAAAGTCTGATATTTAGGAATTGACAGCCAAGATTTAAATCCAGGTTTAAGTATAAAGCTTGAGTTTTTTTATCCAAAATTCCCCTTCAGTAGTTCTATTTAGTTATTCATCTATTTATTTGGGAAATAACTTTCAAACTGGACTATGTGAATCAGTTGCTATCATGAAAAATTTCCTTCTTTTTTCTGCTTATTTATAACTTCATTTCCTCCAAAGGTGAGGTAAAGCCCTCGTCCATGAAGTTTTCACATGCTCCTTACTTTTTAGCAACAATTAGTATTATAGTGACAGTTAACATTTAATGATCACATGTTATGTGTGACACACTCTCCAGTGAGCCCTCTGCTCACACTGAGAGGCAAGCACCCCTCTCCTCCTTCTCAGCTTTACTTTCCTCCAGAGCACCGTTTGCTATCTATCTTAGGTGGAGTTTCCTGGCCCTTTGTGTAGTGGAACAGTGCATGTGGCAGGTGCTGAGGAGTGACCTCAGCACGCACATGTGGGGAGTGTGGCAAGCAGAAATGGAGAGATACAGCAGTTGAACTGCCATGTGGTAATTAGGGAGGTTTGGAGTTGAGATGGCCTTTCAGAATTGTCCTGAGATGGACAGAGGACCTGGGTCTTTGCACTTCACATTGACCGGATTTGGATTTTGGCAGCCCCTAGTGGGGAGGCATGGCTCTAGGGCATGCATCTACTCTGGGCCAGAGGCAGTGTCCCAGCAGTGAGCCTTTGGCAGGCAAAATTCCCAGTAGCTGAGAGAACCTGTGCCTGAGTTTTGAGGGGTGATCCTGATAGCACTCCACAGCTCTGTACCACCTGATGCAGCAGACATTTTGCTTATTTGTTTATTGTCTCTCACCTAGCTGTAGAATATAAGCTCCAGGTGAGTAGGAGTATTTGTCTTTACTTCTGCTGCTGCCCTATCATGTAGAACTTCACTCGGTATAGAGTGGCTCCTACAGGTATTTGTGGAATGGGTGACTGTACAAACAAATGAATCCGTTTCTACTTTCCCCATGAGGAAACCAACGTTTAAATGGACTAAATTGCCTTACTTTGGTCCTAATACCTGGGGAGTGGGAGAGTTTGGAGGCTGATTCAACCTGGCCTGGTCCAAGTCTTTAATTACTTCACTAGAAATTTCCCATTTTCTAAGTAGGGGAGGATAATAGAGCACATTTTCTTTATTTAAATGAGAAATGAATGTCTAGAAAGGTGAGTCCTCATGTGCCCAGGTACAAAGTTGCCTAGTTGAACATATCATTTTACCTTTACCAATTAGAACATATAGCCATGTGAGCTAGCCTGAGACAAGTCACTGGCTCTTTTGTGCAGCATGTTAGTCTTGGCATCTGACTTTACTTTGCTAACATATCACCTTTACCTCCCTCCTACCTAGATACATGAAGTCTTCCATATAACTTAAGAACTTAATATCCACGATTTCTCCAACTGACCAATTTTCTTTGAAGGCTTGACATGGACAGCTTAGCTGTTGTGTTCTGAGGAGGCTATGGTGAGCAGGCCATAATTCACTGTGTCGTGTAAGTCCAGAGACCAAATATGAACTGTCAAGGAGAGATATGCAGGTTTATATGCTGGCAGAGAGCAAGCATGTGTTAAAATTTAAATTGGTAATTCCCTAGGTTCCAGCACCTTCAGTAGGTGAATTCTTAAGGCTAAAATAGTCTCTGGGGAATTTGGAAGTTATGACAGGTATAAAAATGACAGTAAAAAAGATACTTGGAAGTTTTTATTTTTAGTGTGGATAAAATGAAGGTGAAGAATAATTCAATGTGTGAGCAATAGTTCTAGAGAAGTCAGTTATGGGAATCTCCCTCTGGGCTGGCTTGCCTGTCTCCACAACTATAGGTAGCTGGAAGAAAAATAGAAAGCCAGGGAGTTTTAGCCTCAGTAGTAAGATAAGGGATAGCATTCATGGCTCCCAGAAGCATCATGTCTTATTTTTCTTGTAACAAGATCATCACCACCTCCACTATTTAGCTTTGACCTTGTACTCACTGGTGAAGTCCTGGTTCTCCAAATAGAGCTTTATCAGAATCACCTATAGGGCTTATTGAAACAGAAGGCTGAGTCCCAAGAGGTTCAGCAGATTGCTGTCTATGGTTTGAATGTGGTTTGTCTACTGTGAAACTCATTTGAAGAGAAATCTTCATTATGAGATGTTCAGAGGTAGGACTAGGTGGGACCTTTAAGAGGTGATTAGGCCTTTTCTCTCATGAATGCATTAATCCACTAATGGATTTGTGGGTTATCTCAAAAGTTGGTCTGCTATAAAAGCCAGTTTGATCAGATATCTTACAAGTTCCCCATCTCTTACCGTGTGATACCCCAGGCTGTCTTGGGGCTCTGCCAACAAGAAGAGCCCATCACCAAATGCAGTCACTCAACCTTAGACCAGAACTTCTTCATTTATGTTATGAGCAGCAGAAAAGAGGCTAAGATACAGATCCAATGTGAGGTCTGAAAATCTGCATTTCTAGTATGTTTTCAGGTATTTCTGATATCTTTGGTGCTGGGCCTGTATGTTGAAATCCACAGTTGTAGCCATACTGAAATTATTCCAGTTACAAGAAGGCTCCATGATCTCTTTGAGCTGTATACCTATACACAGGCTGTTCTCTCTGTCTAGGAAAGAACAAAGTGTCCCAGGGCTCTCTTCTCATCCTACTTTCACCCTCTACATTTTCGTGGTCAAGTTTTACTAACCACTCATGGCTCCTTTAGGGCACCACTTCTTATCGAAGTTTCCCTTGACAAGGTTGTTTGGATTTTTTACTTGTTACTCCTTTACACATCACACACTATCCCATATTGTAAGTTTGTTTAATTTTCTGAACCTATTGCTAACTTTTGCGAAAGCCAGAATCAAGTTTATCTTCTTTATTTTATTGGTTCTAGTGATTGAACCTGGAGGCATTTAACCATGGAGCCACATTGCTAGCCTTTTTTATTTTTTATTTTAAGACAGCAACTCACTAAGTTGCTAAGGGCCTTGTTAAATTGCTGAGAATGGCATTCAACTTGTGATCCTCCTGCCTCAGCCTCCTGAGCCTCTGGGATTGCAGGCATGTATAAACATTCTTTTTGAGTTTGAATCCCCAGTGCCTACCTGTACATCTGGCCCATCCATTAATAAGTTTTGATGAGTGAATGAGCAACTTGAATAATTAAATATTCTTCTGTTTGCTTCAGCTCTTACTGCTCAATTGTCCTTCACTCTCTCCCTTATTATATTAAGTTTAGGAACAAAATGTAAGAAATGTCTAAAAAAAATTTAATTTTTATTTGCAAAGATAACAACTTATGCAACAATATTTAAAACCTTCCCAATTTCATACCTTTACCTGAATATGAGAATAGGAAGTTTGTATAAATATAGAATACATATATCAATGGTATGCTATTTTCAATAAATAACATTTCAAAGTTTATTGTTTGAGGAATGCTGAAATTATTGAAAAATCATTTGGTATGCTTTCTGGCTATGTTTTCTGGAAACACAAGATAACTAATTTAAGAAAATTCCACTGCAAGACCATTTTAAAATGGATGTTAAGTTTTCCAAAAACAAAAGAGACTATGAAATTCAGTTAGCCGTGAGTCAGTAGTTTTATACTGTCAGTGAGGTTGCCATATTCTGCTCCCCTGCCAGTTTTCCTAGTACAGCAGTGTGCTCATACACGTCATGCTCAGGTTTGTGCACACACAGCTAATTCTCCAAAAGGCTGCGATTTTACCAAGAATTCCTGTTACTCAATTTAAATTCACTCAAGTACTCTTGAAAAAGTGAAGTGTAACACAAACAATTTGGCAGCTTCTTAGTTCTTCACACAAGCCTTTGTGGAGCTGGCTGGAATATTTTAGAAACATCTGTCCATTCAGTATTGTGACTTGTGATGAGATAAAGCAAAAACAGATGGTTTGCATTGGGTTAACATAAATTTAAAAGATATAACTGTAGATAATTTAACATGATTTCATAGTAGCTTTATGCAAATTTAAAAATTTCAAAGTTTGTCTTTATGTTTTGAAATAGGTATATAGATATAGCTTAATATTTGCATATTTTATATAAAACAATTTTAACCTATCTTGGGCATTTCAACAGTGCTTATACTCAGCTTAAAGTTTTTCAGCTCTGAGAAATGAAGGATTACTACATGGGTAGAATTCACCTGGGAAATCTAACTCTAAAAAGAACCAAAGCTGTGTGCTGTGTCATCCTTCCAGTTTGTGACTTCCCAAAGGACAATTTCATCCCAGCATCATGTGTTTTATCGTTCCTTGTAGAATCACATTTATAAATCATAAATATGTATCACTCTACAGCTAGCTCAGCCTCCTAGCATTTTAAAACACCATCGTGTAAGTACCAACTAAACAGGACAACAGAAGCCCTTCCTGGGCTTAGTATCCGATCAAGCCACAGTGGAGGGTGAGGGTGAGTTACAGTGCAAAATCACAATAGCAACTCTCCATTGACCTCCAGATGGTTAGATGGTCATTCACTTGGCCCTTGATACTTTTATAATAACTAAAATATGACATTAAAAAATAGAAGTCCATAAAGCTGATTAGTGTAGTGTGAAGAATGACTCTAAATTTTCAAGCAGTCCACAGAGAATATATTTTTCACTAAATTTGGAGTGATTTGAAATATCTTAGAAACATTTGTGCTCTTTAGAAGGGTTTCAAGATTGTAAAGTCCAATAGCTTGATACAAAAATTCAGACAATTTATAGGATGCTTGATGAAACAAAAGCCCATCTCAAATCAAGTCAGATTAAAATCAGACTTTGGGAAAGACATAAATAATGAGCTCTGTTAGTAAATCTCTAATGTGGTTTACTGGTGAAGACAGAAAAAATATAGATATATGTTGAATAAATTTTGAATATCTAATGTACAGCCTAGTGACTATAACTAATAATGTATTGCTTATTTGAAATTCACTAAGAGAATGATGCACCTCCCACACAAAATGAAAAATAAAAGAAATGAAAACAGGGGGCCCTTGATCTTAAAAAAACTTTTAGTCACTGATGACTTACCTACAAAAAGAAATCATATTTTTTATATATGTTTCTGTGCTTTATTGTCTAAAAATAAATCTATGTACTGTTTCAAGAAATAGATCCACTTCTGTTTGGTACTTCCCTTTTAGATATGAGCCAAATTACACACTGCACTTTGAAATACATATTTTACAATTTCTAAGTACCTGGTAATAACTAATGATTTTCTTTCCAGCCCATTTAGCAAAGTTATGATCTTTAATATTTTTCATATTAAGACCTTCAATGTGTCTCATGGTACATAAGTCTGGTTCCAATCACTTAAAATCCTTATTTGATCTAGGCAAAATAGAAACAAAATATCTTTTATTGCCCATGCAATCTCCCTTAAAGGGAAACTTCCATTTTCTATGCAGACAGTCATTCTTTCTGAAGATCCTGCTTACATATAAGTAAATGATACTAGATGTATTATTTTTTGCTCCTTGGTCTATCATGTGTGCACTAAAACAGAAATCTGCATAGATCTCTGAACTTGATGCATGATGATGAATAAATAATTAGTCTTAAAATCTATATTTAACTTCAAAGATGCATTATTTCAAGGGGAGATATTATTAAGGGACAGTAAAGAAATGGAGACAAGAATAAAAAATAATCATGTAGAAAATTAGAAGGAATGACTAAAGTGAATAAGAAATATGAATATATTGAATGAGGAGAAATGGAACTCAGTCCTAGTTATCAGAATAAGTATTATGGCTTAGTGACATAATATCTCCATTCCAACACTTACTGTCTGGGAAAAAGTACTGGTAAGCTGATAGCACTTCTTTTTGCTTCATTTTCCTGATCCATACAATGGGCATGATAATAGCTTCTACCTCAAAAGCTGTAAGTGTGCTAATTAGCCGAAAGAGCAGAACCGTGCTTTAGACATAAATGGAACTCAACATATATGTTCTTATGGTGTCTCAGTGTTAGAGTGATATTAAACTTCTACCTCAACTTGTCAATAAAGAAGGAGTTTCCCTTATGATTTATTGAACAAGTGTCCCTCAGCACCAATTCTTACTAAGCAGGGCCTCCATTACCTCATAAGGCAGATTATTTTATATTCAGACAACCCAACTGCTAGGAAATTCTTCTTTCCCACTGATGTTTGCATTTATATACTTATGGCTTCCAACACTGAAAGTGTACTATTGATTGGAAATTATTTCAAATTAAATTCTTATATACTGAATTTGTTCTCCTCTGGGTAGTCATAAATATGAAATCTGCCTCCTGTTTGATTAATTAACTTTTTTTATTGCTCCACCAGGGTCATCTGGTCCTCTTTCTGCTTCATGCTCCACCATTAATGAGCATTCCAAAATTCCTGGCTGCTGTTAATAATGATGTAGTTAATTTCATTGTAAGTAATTGAAGCAGTACAGATTGTGTTTCAACCAACAGAGTGAATCAAACACATTAGAGTTCTTTTAAAATGACTTTAAGGAGAAAAATGCATTAACAACAAAAAAAATCATTTTACTCTACCTAAAATGTCCCCAAATTTTAAGATTAGTAATTAATATATAATTAAAACAGCATATGTCATGTTTCTACATGACTGACTAATTTTAGCTTTTTATCTTAAATAAAGCATGTAAATAAAATTATTTAATCCTTTCTTTTTGGACTGGTAGGCAACATAACATTCTTTCATATTTTATCTTTTAAAAATTACATTTTCTTTCTGTATTTAATGCATATTGGAACCTAATTTTGTACAATATTTTTTTTTTAAAGAGAGAGGGACAGAAAGAGAGAGAGGGAGGAAATCAACAATATTTAGTTTTTCACATGGCCTTCATTGCTCCAATACTTCATCGTGTACATGGTGCTGGGGTTTGAACTGGAATCCCTGCGCATGCTAGGCAAGCGCCGTACCTGCTAAGCCACTGCTCCAGCCCATGTACAATATATTTTATGAGATACAAAGACACATAGGCTATAGTTCTTGATTGCAAAAGTAATGAATTAAGCCCTTGCACAATGAAGTACTATGAAACAGTAGTGATTTCCTGCTGGACTAATCAAGAACATTTCAAGAGGTGTAGCAAGTGAGCAGGACCAACTATATATAATCTGATAATTTTCTAAATATTCCATCTGATAATTTTCTAAATATGCCAGTTGAAAGCCATGCAAGAGCCTTAGATATGATGAAAACACAGATATCATTTTGTATATGAATCATCTAATTTTTAAATTTAACTTTCTTTAATACATATTAACTTGAGGGAGACTGGACAGGAAACCTGTCAAAGTGGGTTATATTTGGAGGAAGACTGGAATAGTTGTTGAAAAATTCACATTTAATTCAATGAACAACCTACAAGAATCTAGGGTTGTTTGTTCCTACCTGTATTTTTTTAAAATGATGATCAGTATAACATATTAATGATACAAAGTGATGGGTTTCTTGGTGATATTTTCATAAATGGATATATTGTACTTTGATCATATAACCTTCCCTCCCTAGAATATTTAAGTATATAAAATGGGGAATAGAAAAATTAGTCAAATAGGGACCTGAAGGATGCATTAAGGAAGAAAGAACTGGAGACCTGATTGATGCATGATGCACCTGAATTTTCAGGATCATTTTTGAGCTATAAATTGTTAAAATGACTCAAATTGCTTAAATATAAAAACTTACTAAAATTAATAAATTTTATGGATGTTTTCAAAATAATTAAATGATTAAATTTGTTCATTTGCAACTAAATGCAAATTTTTGTATATATGTGTAAGCTATGACATAAGATTTTATTTTGAAATACTCTGGTTCAGTGACTTGTTAATGCTGATCATGATGACTTTTGTGAGGCTATGTTATGTGTTATAAAACTAGTGAATTATTATGACTCATAATAAATGATACATTTAAAATATTGACAGATGTGGTTTTTGTGCTACAAAACTGCTTTATGTAGCTTACATGTGAAAATCTAAATTTATATGTTGTTAAAATTTAAGCTATAATTAATCCCTTCTGGGATAAGAAATACATTGTTTATATGTTGGCAATGAATTAATTCTCTAGGGTCATTTGGATAATCATTAGGCCAAGGAAAGAGGTAAATTGCTAAATATTGTGGGTACAATGTTTTCTTTCAAAAATTGGCTTCAAAGGGCTAGAGCGGTTTCTCGGCAGTTACAGTGCTTGCCCAGTATGCTCAGGTACACGGGTTCAAACCCCAGCACCCATGTACACACTAATTGTCGGAGCAACAAAAGCCATGTGAAAAACTCAATAAAAATTGATTCTCTCTGTCTCTCGTCCTCTGTCTCTCTCTCTCTCACGCACACTGTCCTATCTTTAAAAAAATTGACTTCAAGATAAGGATTTGTATGATTCATGTGCTATTTTACTGTATTTAAACAGAAGGTTTATTTTGGTTTCAAAAAATGAGCATATAAAATTTTTTTGCTAAAGTACATTTAAATATTAGATAAATATTGGCTCTAAATAAAACAAGTGTTTCATTTGAATATCTTTAACTTGTTTTTATTCTGTAGATATAATTTTAATGAATTACTATTTTAAAATATATCAAATTAGGTTTTTAGGTCATTAATAATATGTATATATTATTGATATAGACTTTTAAAATTTTAATTCTCATCTTTTTCTCTATTGAAGGCCAGAAAAAAAGCACAGAAATAAAAAACAAATTTGAAGCAATTAAAATTTCCTTTTGCTTCATCCATGTGAGCCAAAAAGGACTGTATTTGACCAGTGAGTTTGTGGGTATATATTTATGGTTGATACTTTGGGAATAATGTAAATTTCTTTTAGTTTTGAGGAAATTCTTACTAGCTGCTAACTTAACTTTTAAGAAAACTCACATGTAATATTTATGTTATTAGCTTATTACTACTGATTTGGTAGTTACAATAATATTGTTAAATCTTCTCAGAAAAAGAAGAGGAGGATCAAATATAATACCTAATGCAATACTTAATAATAAAGCCAGAACATGACAGGCACACAATATTACATCAAAATATTACATCTACTGTTGGTAGGCAGTAATATTTCACTATGCTCTGAATCTAGTAAGAGATTAGAGGACACAGTGTCATCGTTAAAACACAGAAGGAAAATAATTTGGGACCTCATGACTGAATATTACCTTCTATGTTACTTTATCTCTTTGCTTTCCATATGTACATATGTAATACAATTATATTATAGACTTACGGAAGTGAAAAATCAATAGGTATAGTTCAACTAGAGTGGTTTTAGAGTCCAGCAGTCATAATTAGTAACTTTTACATTTGTTAGCCACTTTCCACAAGCATATTCTAACATTGCAAAAATAGCCAAGCACTGCTCTGGAAGGGCTAGAGGGGTCACCTGATGCCATTATGATACACAGCACAAATTGTCAAGAACATTTTGATTCTGAAAAGGAAATATTTCACATTCTATATTATGTCTTGGTGGTGGTTAGCAAACTGGAAGCTGAACAAAGTAAAAAATAGGTGAAGCTACCGAGAATGGATTATAAACTTTCTCATCTTGCTTAGTTTTAAAAATTTGAACTACACATCAAATGAGAGGGAACCCAAGCTCTCCTCCCCAACCCAACCCAATCTTTATGTATATATTATAAACTTAGTTAATTAAATGGAATATACAAGAAAGAACTAAATAATAAATTTGACATTACAATGGTTCAGGCAGTACTTGAGACACAAAAGCAATAAAAATTTAAACATAAGCTGGGAGTGTACAAAAAGACTGATGCTGTCAATTGGGATTCATATCATCATATTCCTGAATTTATGGTAAACTTGTCCATATCCTACCATGACATTATTCATTGAAATTCTCTTCTGGGTATAAACAGCATGCTTTAAAAATGCAATTTAAAGCTAACCAGATAAAAAATGATCCTTTAAATGATTTTCCCTTAGGCTGTAAATTGACTTAGGAGATATTCTATATACTCAAACTCTAGGTTTAGACAAACACACTTTTCAGATGCTTAGACATTTTGTCTCTTCGAGGGTGTAATCAAAGTCAAATCAGCAATTCAGAGCACAGTTTTCACCTTCTTCTGCTGCCATTTTCAGATGGTTCTAGGGTTCCCAGCCGGTACCTACATTCACTAGTAAACTGAGTTTTGTACTTAAGTTTGTATATAGACATGAACTTGTTGGAAGCAAAGGAGGTAATGTATGTAAATTGTTTATCCTGAAGTCTTGTGTGTTACTGACTAGTCATGACCCTCCTAACTCAAATCCTCCAATGCATCTTTAGTAGCTTCAGGATGCTTACCAACACTTTAACTTGGCCAAAGGAGTACCTTCATCTCAGTCTCTGCATAACTCTCTCGCTTCACCTCTTACCTTTGAAACCACTCATGTCTCCTTGCTGTGGCCACACGGGAGGATTATTTGCTTTTCAAATGGTTCATGCTGACTCAGGCCTAGTGCTTTTGATGTTCCTTGATTATTCCTCTTCTAGTGTGAGCCCCAGATGACCCATCTGTGCTGAATTAGAATCCCTTCTCCAGGACCTCATTGCATCCTCTGCATATCTTTAAGATAGTACATGCCACCAATCTAATAATTTTACTGAAAGTTTCATTTGTTTCCCTCTAGATTGTAAATTATGGGAACACAAAAATGATACTTCTTTTCTTTTTCTATCCTCGGGGCCTTACACAGAATATGGCACATATTAAGTATATTAAGTGTCCTGCATTTTGTGGTTCAATGAGTGAATATTGTACTGAGTCAATGGTGAAACATCCTATATAACATCTGAAGGAATTTTTGTCCTGAAATTATGATTTGCTGAAATTTAGAGCTGAAATCAAATTTTTAATATTTAGATAAGAATTTATTTTTTATCAACTAAGTTGCCTTCTCTCTAAGGCCCAAAAGCAATCTATATGACTTAGATTTAGTACAATGAGGTTTTCTAAGAATATATTTCTCATTTAATAATGAAATACTAAAAATGTCAGATGCTTACAAGTTAAGCAAATTTCTTTTTTAAAAATTTGTATTAAGGAGTTGAATTATTGTATAATCATAAATGTGTATAAAGTAACAATATGATATGCATTTGATACTAAACCAGAGTTACCCCTATATCACGTGAAAATTTCTTTATCTATGAAATACAATAAGAAAAATGAAAGCTTGTTAACTTTTCCAGACTGTACAATAACATTTTGGTAGATAATACCTTTAAAGGTAAACACAATTAAACCCCCAAAACAGTCTGACCTAACTCTTCCTTAAACCAAACTCTCCTTGTATTGACAGTCCTTGCTAATGCTTGACATTTGGTTAGGGAAAAAAGCAGTTAGAAGGACTTAGTAAGGACATTTCTTTGAATATTTTTATATTGATTTCATTGTGGAATTATGTTTTATGATCATTACATTCTATTCTCAATAATTCAATTTCTAGCTTAAGAAACCATGATGCAGGATTATAAATTACTGTCATTGTTATTAAACATCCAGGTCACAAATATTCACTAAACTCATTATGTACTCTCTCGCAATCAACTGTATTCCTTAGTGAAATAATTCAGTGCTCTTCCAATTTTTCCTTAGATACAATGGTAACAAAGAAGTACTTTGGGATCAATATTCTTTATCAGTAACAATTACAAAACATTCATTCTGTGGTAGAATTTGAAGCAGCTTCCTTCCAGGGAGTGATAAACTGGAGAAACTGTGGTCTACTTCATGGCCTTACCTGTAGTATTTTAGAGTAATAAAAATGATAGGACTTGGAAGGATGGTGGACTAGTTAAAAGACTACGTCTAGAAGAAGACAGCCCTCAGATTAAAAATTTAGCTTGGCTTTTTACTAGCTGCATGAACTAGAACCAATTGCTCAACTCTTTTAGGCTTCTGTTTTCTTATTAGTAAAATAAGGAAATAATACTTTAATCATTGGATGTTGAAATATTTGAATGAAACAATTCATTTAAAATACTTCACATTATTTTAGACATTTATTAGGTGCTCAATAAATGGTACCTATTATTATTATCCACAAAGAATTACCATAATAAATTTTCTCCTCCTGAATTTTTATATAAGTATAATATTTTAACAATGATAGGAAGAGACTATTATTATTATTATTACTATTATATATTTGCCATACAGGTACACTGTGAAAAAGTTCCATATTGTACGGAAAATCATAGCATCAAGAGGGATTTCTGAAAGCCAAAAGGAATGTGATGGTAGAGCTGGGTTCAGAATGAGAGAGATTTCAAAACCTGTGTTATATGATATTGTCCCTCACTCCCTTCATTTCCCATTTTGGTTTTCAGTATGTTGAAGCTATAGAATTAACCTGAACTTCTAATTAAGACCATGCATCTATATTTAAAATTAAATCTGAACTTGGGTGGAATGTATTTCCTCATTTTTATTTTATTGAGCTGAGATAACAAGCCAAAGCTGCACAATTTTGAACTAACTGCTAAATCATTTGTTCATGGTTTAATTCTCTTCCAAGTTTTCATTAGTATTATATTATTATGCCAAGACTGGTTAACAATTAAGCTAACACCATCCACTGAGATTCTGTGTGATAGTGCTGAGTGATGAATTCTGCATAAAGGGACTTATTTGAGCCACATTATGATTGTGACCGAGGAAGGCTTTCATGGAAATATTTAATGAAAGCACAGAAGCATTAACTCAAATGACTGTACGAGTATTTACATGAACAAAATCCTATTTGGAGAGGTTATTAAAAATTGGGGACACCTGGTTTTAAAATATCTGGTCAAATTGGAATGGTGCTAAATTAACATTTTATTTTTGTACCCTTGTGTGAAACTTACTTTCATCTCCTGTTTCAAATTCAAACTTCTGACTGTAGCCACTGTATCCTGTTGCAGTCCTCACTCGGATATGGAATATATACTTGGTGGCTGGCTTGAGACCTGTGATGATGACACTGGGGGCCTTGGACCTCGTGGAGGAATAGGTAAGCTGCTCATGCTCCTGGGGGACAGAAAAGAGAAAGGAAGTGAAGGCACAGGACCCTACCTTTTCCCAGACACATTCCAAAGCTAAATTGAGGACTATGCTCTGAATATCAAAAGCGTTGGTTAAAAAGAAGTGAAAGCATGATTTTAGATAATTTAGCATTTAGTTGTCTACTGTTATGATGCATGTGATATGGCCCTGATCTGGAAATTTATCAAGGATGATAGTTAATCTTACAGAAACCGCACTTGGGTTGTAGGTGATTTAGATTTCTCATCCAATTCTAAGGAATGGTGGTGGCGTGAGAGCACATTTACACAGAATGGCAGCTGAATCTTGAACAAAATGGGCACATCAGAACAGAGCACACCAGCAGAGTGCTAGGAGCAAAGAGGGGAGAATTCAAGTACCCGCTTACTCACTTCTACCCGCAGGTAGTGCCAAAATGCCGGCGCTATCCGTGGGTAGTCCTGTGGGTGAAAGGAAAAATAAATTAATTGTTTTTAAAGTTTGAAATTTTTTATCCTGAAATCAATTTCTTTGATCTGTAACTCAGTGATTCACCAGCAGTTGTAACTGAAGTTGAGCCAATGTTATGAAATAAAAGGATGAAATTGTTCCCTTGAGGGAAAATTGACTCCTTCCCTGTCTACATTACTACACTTTATTTTTTAACATGTGCAAGTTACATAGTAATTGTGAGATATATTTTAAAAACATTTGCCCATGAAGGAACACTGAAGATATGAAAAGGTGTGGAAGACTCAGCACACTTGTGAAATTAGGCAGGGCAGCAGTACTTCACCTCAGTAAACGAAACTGGATTTGCCAGGGTGTTCTGAATGATTTAGTAAACTAGGGTACTTTATGTAGACTCTCTTGCCCATTATTTCAGAACAGAATAGTTCATTTGACCTGTGTTTGTAAGGGTTGTCCGTAAGATGCAGGTAGTGAGACAAATTAAACTTGATACTATTTTGTACTATAAAGTTATTATACAATAACTTAAAAGTTACATGCTAATTTATGATACAATAGCTAAATGATATTTTAATAGGATATCTGAAAGATATTGGACAGGTTGAATATATGTAATCTGAAAATCCAAAATTTGTAGTGCTCCATAAAAACAAGTTTTTGAGTGTTGATGTGATGAAAAATTCCATATCTGACTTTACTTAATGTCACAGTCAAAATACAGATATACTAAAAGTATTGTAAAAATTATCTTCAAGCTATGTGTACAAGGTGTATATGGAACTTAAATGAGTTTTGTGTTCAGACTTGGGTCTCATTCCCAAGATTATTATGCATAATATTCAAATATTATAAAAATCTGAAGTCTTGCATATTTTAGGTACTGAGAATTTTGATTAAATTTGGTAAACAGATCCATATTTTCTACTATTCTTTTCGTAAATCTAAAGGTAGAAACTTTCAGGGATGGAAGTGACTTTCAAAGCAATTAATTGAATCACTTATTTAATGCTTAAATTTTATCTATAATATTCCCATTGAGATTTCATTTATGATTTACCTGAAAACTGCTGCTGTTCAGGAGATCTTCCATACTAACAAACAAAGTTGTAAAAATCTACACATACAGAGAATGTGCCAACCTTCATGTATTTGATGGTAATGCTTTAAAATTTAGAACCATGAAAATCATTTCCCTTAAGCTACTTTTAAGAAAAAAGTTCTCAAGGATCATTTTTAAACTTCATGGTCTTATTTGTCAGAATGTTATATGTTATGTGGTTATTCATTGTCTGAGGAATAGAATTTTCTATTTCTATACCAAATAATGAAACTATTTATTAAATATGAAATACAAAGAATAATGTGTTAATGACAACAGTATTATAAATAAAAAAGACAAAACGGAAAAATTACAACTTCTATTTCTCTCTGGCTAATTTTGGAAACAGAAAGAGAATAAATATTTACCCACCTAGCAAAAAATCCAAGGAAATAAAATAAGGTCTATTAGTCATTGATGGCTATATTCATCTGCCAAGTGTAGAAGGAAGGAGTTTGCTAATATGAAGACTTTTATAATTAAGGGGTTTAAAACCCATATTATAGAGAAAAATGCAAACTATTAGAAAAAATGATATTGTTTCCAGTGTAAATTTTCAGAACATTTAGATTTTTCTCATCTCATAATTAAGAGAAGAATATCTACTTTTAATACTATTTTTGCACCATAAGGGTTATGGTGTATTTTGAACACTGCCTCAAAATGAAACAAAATGGTGACTGAGAGAAAATTGTAAAATAATGAAAAAAGAATTAAGTATTATCCCCAGAGAAGGGATGGATTTAAAAGTTGACTCTTAAGAGTGGTTCCATAATAATTACACATTATACCTTTGTTGCTTCACAAATACACAGCTAACCAGCAATTTCCTAGTTAGTAAAGTTACAAGTAGTAAAGGACACCTTTTGCAGATAGCTCTTAGCTTTTCTGCTGTTATATATGCATGTGCAGTTGTAGCTACAGCCCCAGAATAAAAATGCTCGAGCAGGAAGTGTGCTGAAATGGGTCCTCATCCTGACACCACAGTATGATGGCTGCTGCCATCTCTTTTGTGTTGCCACTTGCTAGCCTGTCTCAGAAGGCTCACAAAGCAGTCATGAGTTCTCTCTGAGTACACAGCAGCCCTCTGTCCTGGTATTTTTAAGCTCTTGGGAAACTGAGTTAGCTTTCATCCATGACAAGCCTAGGATGCTATTAACTCAGAGCTATGGCTAATTGCCTTTCTGCTGACACATCAACTCTAATTCAAAGTAGATGTCAGTAGGTAGGGACCATGCTTTGCACAGAGCCATCAAGGTTTCTGTACTCATTCTGGCAGGTTGAATTCCAAACATGTTTAAACAGAGTATGTGTGCATACTTTTCTGGAGTTTGTACCGTAAGTTTGTGTCATAATAGAATTGCTACTTATGGCAGGTATGCCCTTAACAATGCTGAGTAATACAGTTTATTGTTCTAAAGTTTTCTGATATGATTTTTCATCTTTGCTGAATCTGTAGTAAAACCCCTCTAATCACTGTTCATATTATTTAATTTTGTATGTTATTTTCATGATCAAACTTTGTGGAGGTCTGAATGAACACTTGGCTTTGTTTCCCTCTACATTGTTTCTCTGTTTCCTATTACACTTAGTACCTGTTTTTACTATAAGTCATTTTCTTTCCCCTGTCTACTTTCCTTGCATTAATTACATTGTCTCTAACTTCTTATATTTCATGCTTAACATATCAGCATGTTGATTTAAATATATAATTTATATTTACCAATTTCACACTGACTGCAATGGTTATATCCATATGTTTTCATATGATGTATTATCCATCTGTTCTAAATATTTATCAATTTCCCAAAAAAATGTATGATTTTTAAAAATCCTTTGTGGCAGATCCAGATTATCAGTTGCAAACTGTTCTGGGTCAAGACAGGTTGTCAGACAGTAAACAGAGTACATACATGACATAAAGTGAAGCTCCGAAAGCTTAACTCCTCAGGTGGCAAAGCACACTGAACTGTGGATAATACAGAGGCTACTCATTGGCCCCGGTCATGCAATAAAGGTTGTCTGCTGAAAGTAAAGCAATTTGCACTATCTGTCCTTGGATGAGTACAGAAAATAGCACTAATTACAGGGAAAACACATTGAGTAACAATCAACTTTAATATATGGCTATCTATAAAATATACATAATTTCTATTGTATATATTTGCATCTATACTTTAAAAATAGTTCAGGAACAAATAATGTGAATATAGGGCATTGTCAAACAGGGCATGCATGTATTGTTCTCTGGAGTTGTTGACCTTTACTAATGGTTCCCTTCTCATGAGAAGATCCTGGAGCTTAAATTCAGGCACTGCTCCTTCCGAGGTGCTAAGAATGAAGCTGGGTGGAGTCAGAACACTGCAACAGTATGATTCACCTGAAATTTACCTAGAATATAGAATTCAACTTCATGTTTTTAGGAACCAACTTTTCCCAGAAATTAAAAATGACTTTCTAATTGAAGTCTGGATATTCTGGGATTGGATTTGAAAACTGTGACTTTGTGAAAAGAAACAGGCTTGGGTGCCCAGGCCCTCTGCTCTGTCAGTCAACAATCATGGCTTGCATCCAAGGAAGGCAACATGTACAAAACTCTGGATTGGAATTCTCCTGTCTTGGATTGATCATAATTCTGCTTCTGTTACGAACCGTGGCAAGTCACCTTCAAGATTCTGATTTACTCATTTAATAAATTAATAAAATTCATGTATTCTATAGACATTTATTAAATTCTAGCTATGTGTGAAGTTCTAGAGCACTTTAATAGGTTTGACTTACATAATCACCAAAGTTCTACCTAGCAACTGAATTCTCTATTTCTATGTCAGAAATGCAGGACCCCGGGGCTGGAGCAGTGGCTTGGCGGTTAGGGTGCTATGCCCAGCATGCCAACTTTTCAGAGGGTTTAGCTTACTCATAGGAACTCAGAGACATTCACTTATCGGCAAACACTCCCTTCCTTTGGGGATCTGGCCAAACCTTGGGGAGATGAAGTGTCATTGACTGGCTCACCAGGTCACACAGGTTGCTGGAATGGAGCTTTCTTTGTTCTAACTTATATTTAAGGAGCACCACTGGCAATATGACTTTGGAGTCTCACCAATGGAGAAGCCCCTCTGCCAGGGACTTCCCTGCTGTGACCCTGAAAAAGTGCCCTGGAATTCCCATCTACATGACTTCAAGTGCTGGCGACATATCTGTCCCCCATCTGGCGACATATCTTCTTCTCTTTATCTCTCACCATTCACTTTCACTTTTGCTCTTGCTTCCATATTATTACTAAAATAAATGCTATAATATATAAAGAAAGTTTCTTTATTGTCTATCCTAACCAACCTGCCAAATTTCAGCAACTGCTCACATACATAATGCTTTATTTAATGTTAAAGCCTTCCTCATCACTCACTTCTCTCCTTCTTAGGTCTATTATTCCTAAGTAGGAGTAGATTCAATAGAATGGTATTGGGGTCATCTTTTGGCTGGTTTGCTTCCTCTTGAAGTTTATGGGTTCAAGGAGATTGCTAAAAGGTGTATTTTAATGTAATATATGTAATTAATTGGATTAAAAGGCATACATAATAAAATCATGTCACAGATATTTTTCTACAGACCTGTAGAACAGAAGATACATCAGAAATCATAAAAATCATGATTATTGCACTGCTTTACTATTAACAATATGCTTTCACAAACATTCTTTATGTAGCCTCATAATAATCTTCTGAAGCAAGAACTCATAATATTTCATTCCCATTTACATGACAATGAAAGTGGTCCAGAAAGAATAAGTAAATTATCAAAGTAAATCATACAACTAGTCAGTGGCTTCCATCCAAGTTAGTTTTTATGAAGTTGTGTCCAGAGTAAAAGCATCTACAGATAAGACTTTCAGCCAAACCAAAATTTTCCATGCTGTATTCTTGATCATCAAGACAATAGCAATAATTTTAAAGTTAACATAGTTTATGAGCCATCAGGTAATGATTTGTTGGCTAATAAGTAGAAAACTTTCATATAAATAGCTTTTCAATTGGCAGCAACAATTCTCATCACCAGAGGTTTTAATTAGATATTTTAAAGATAAAATTATTGTTTACAAAGGTTAACATTGGTGTATACCGCCTTGATTTTTATCTTCTTCTGTTATGTCATATAGACAGATTCTAATTAATGTAGTGAGATCATAACTTGTCCTGTACTAATATTCACCCTGGGAACAGAATTTGTTAAGATCCAAGAGAACTTTTTAGAAGTTCTGATGTGTGAAGTTAACAGCCTGGCTTCAGCTTATACCAAGTTAAAGTGATCAGGAATAGGTGGAAAAGCTATTACTATTTAGCACTCTGTTACCAACATCATTGTTTTTTGTTTTTTTGTTTTTTGTTTTTTTTAGTAATGTCCTAATTAAGGAAATGGGTAAAGTTCTTTTTCTACTGACTAGAAGACTCAACCTATAGATTGCTTAAGAAAACAAAACAAAAATATTAAAAGTGATTATTAATGGTTCTTCTTGGATTAATTTAAGTCATGTTTTCGCTCTTGTCTCCACTTTGTGTCTTTCTCATTGAGCCTCTGTGTCATACATCCACATATGTGCGCATGCACACATACACACACACACACACATAGAATTTGTCAAATAATACAAGATAGAGAGCTGTGGAGATGTCTACACAACAATCCTCTCCAAAATAAACAAAGTAAAATCACAGTTAGAACATATTTCATTATCTGCAGAAAGCTATGTTTTCTTGGATAAATCAAGAATTGCATGGCCTGTGAACATAAAGTTTGAAATATCATTAAAATATATTGTTGCCTAAATTATGATATTAGCAAATCTGAAATGATTTTATGTCAATGAAAGGGGAAGATATTTCACATGCCTTCATGAACAGAAAAGTACTAGATTTGGAAACTGTTCAATAATTACATCGCTAAGGAGACAGACACTGAAGCTGGTAGACTTTATTTTATTGATCACAAGAAGAATGAGCCCTGCTCAGGGCAGGTACTCATCAAACTTGGCTTAAAGATTCCTTAAGATTTATCGTATCTCTACTTTGATACTATAATCTGCTGATTACTAATGTGGATTCTCAAGTGCTCTGGAAGTAAGCATATATATTTGTTTTAGAAAGGGCATGCTTCCTTAAAATGAATATATGGGCATTCCGATTGTTACTTCAATCTCTTTCTCTATTTTTTGGGGGGGTGGTTATTAGGGATTGAACCCAGGGGATTTACCACTGAGCTACATCCCCATCCCTTTTTACGTTATTTTTTATTTTGAGATAGGATTTCACTAAGTTGCTTAGGGTCTTGCCAAATGTGAGATCGGCCTTGAACTTGTGATCCTCCTGTGTCAGCCTCTCCAGCTACTGTTATTACAGGCATGCACCAATGCTCCTGGCTTCTTCAGTCTTTTTTCTTTTTTAAAAATTATTTTTAATAAGAATCTGGCAGATCCTGAGAGACTTATCAACTTTGCACTCTACTGGAATGAGTCAAATGAGCCCAGGAATAGAATTCATAGTACTCCTGAAATATAGGCATAATCAAAAGAGCTTATAGTCCTTAAAGTCATTCATATCCATTCTTCTGTTGGTTGCCTTGATTAAACCTAAGTGTTAATCTACTCCTTTTTTTAGTGTTTTTTTTTTTGCAAAGAATTTTAACTTGTCCTAGCTAACTACATGGTACCCTATCTAACCATAAGGTTCTTTCTAAGACATAATTTGGATAGCTTGTTCAAAATTTACAATACTTATGTGGAAAATGTCTTTGCTGAAGATTTAACTATAATAAGCTGTCATTTTATCTCTTATAAATTTGGACTGTTTACTTAGAAATTTCTAAGGAATTAGTGAATAATTTAGAACTAATTAAGAGAAGTCAACTTAGACAAAATTACAACCATCAATGTATCTCCTATATACTAGCAAATTTTTAAATATTCCATTCACCATAGAAATAGAAATCAAACAATATCAAAGTGTATGATAAAAAGTGTACAAGGGTTATATACCTAAATCTATAACATTTTATTGTAGGAACAGAAAACAAAATCTTATACTTATTTTTTATATTTTATTTTTCCATTTCAATGCTAAGATATTTAGTAAAATATTGCAGAGTAGCAATAAAAAGGGAAAGTTTCTTTTTTCTTTAATGGAACAGCTTCTAACTGTGTAATTGTCAAATATAATTATGTGTGATTTAGGTTTTGGTAGATCCCCAGAGATCAGGATTTTTCTCCTTTCTTACAATGTAGTTATAATCATTTGTATTTTTATTTTTAAAATGGGAAATGTATTCTGGATGTTGCAAAATAATTTATCTGGATTAAAAACATGCAAGATTTTTTCATTCATTCTTAAAGTTTTGCATAATTTATCAGAAGTTTGAAACTGTGTAAATTTGGCAATAAGAATAACATGCTGATAAAAAATAGGAAATATAAATATCAGAGAACAAAATACTCACTGAATTCATATTTATTAGTCTTGAAGATAAACAAATATATTTTATCTAAAATGTGGAAATCAGAAGGAAAAATCATATTCATTTGAAGAATATTTGGAGATTACACAAGTTTAAACTAATATTTCTAGAAAAGTTTAGAAATCCCTGTTTATAGTAATAGTTTAGGTCAAGTTGTAAAACTGATATTTAAAAGCTAGATGAAAAACAACATATATTATAAAAGCTAGCATAGTTAGCAATAAATACCACAGAGAGGAAAAAAAGACCCCTTAAATATCCTTAGAAACATTAATGAACATATGTTAATGCCCTTAAATATAAATGTCTTTAAAATGTTAAACTGAATGTTTTCCAAGTTAAATCATTACAGCATGATAGTTTTGTAATGGCCCTGTGATTAATTTTATCCAACTGTGAATGTGGACTTTAAAAAAAGTACAACTAGGGACGTGGAGTGGTGACTCTGAAGTTACAGCGCTTGCCCCGGCATGCACCAGTACGTGAGTTCAAATCCCAGCACCATGTACAAGATAAAGTCTCAGAACAATGAAAGACAGATGAAAAACCAAATAAAAAGTGTCTCTCTCTCTCTCTCTTTCTCACTGTCCCTCTCTCTTAAAAAAAAAAATACAGCTAGGCCCATCTGCCCCACAGGCTGAGGACTATGGTACAGGCAGGCAGGCACCCAGAAAAGCACTGAGGAGGACCTCGTGGGCCACAGCCACTCTGCACAACTGCCATGGGGCAGAGAACATCAGTCCTGACTAGCAGGTGCCCAGGACAACCATGAGGAGGACTGTCCCTGCCTGAAGTGCCCTGCTGACCTTCCCATGGGCCCAGGCACCTAGGATAGCATTCAGGTGCTCCTGGTGAGCAGGTCCATGTGCCCCAGAGTCCCAAGATTTTGGTCCCAGGGCAGTAAGCCCCCAGTACACCACTAAGAAGGACCCTCTTTCCTGAGGTCTCATGGACCACCCACTTGAGGCCCAGATTTCTGATCCCAGGCCCACAGGGGCCAAGTACACATCCAAGGAAGACCCCAGCTGGAGGTGCCCTGCCCACACACCAGGCAAGCTCAACTCCTGTCCTAGGCACACAGGACACCCCCTAGAAGGACCCCCACCAAGAGTCACAGCCCCCATCCATTATGTGTGCTCAGGATTCTAGTACCAAAGCAGTAGGTACCCAAAACACCCTGAGGAAGCTCTTCAGGGCATACCCAACAGGTCCACATATATTGGGCCCATACCCATGACTAAGGATCTCAGGTCCTATTGCAGCATGCAGGCAGGCCCATTCTAGCTGGACCCAGGGCTCCAAGATCCCCAGGACACAGTGAGGCACCCTGCTGCTATGCTTCAACAATTCAGGGGGCAGCTCTGCACCGCCAATAGGTTACAGCTCCTCACCCTGGAATCTTGATCCAAAAGGTGCAGCAAAATGAAGCTCCAGGCAGAAGCAGCTTTTGGGAAGAAGGTGGTCACCAGAGGGATAGTGTCTGATGTGAACACTGGAGAAGCACAGTAAGTTCTGCCTCATTTCCCCATGGTGAACCTCAATTCAAAGATCCAGAAGAAACTCTTCAAAAACGAGGAATAAAACTAGAAAAGGTTTACCTCAAACCCACAACTCCCCTACCAAGGAGCCCAATAACTGGGAGTGGGATGGAAAACTAGAATAAATTATCAATTTTTTTATTACTAAAAGGAAAACTGAACTAAAAGATTCTTAATGAAGGGACTAAGTGAGAAAATGCAAGAGATGAAAAACTGTTATCAAAGAACTAGACATGTTGAAAAAGGAAGTAGTGGAGCTAAAATCTTCAATCACATCAGAGGAATGATGAAGAAATTTAATAATACACTAACTTCTATAGAAAATGGAACCTCAGCTCTTGAAGAAAGAACTTCTGACAAGAATAGGCTAGTAAGCTTGAGAGCATGGATGACAATAAAGAAAAATACCTCACAGAACATGAGCAGAATTTTCAAAATGTTTGGGAAGAAATCAGAAGAATCAACCTAATATTAATTGGGATGCAAATAGAAATTCAAAAGCAAACAAATGTCATAAAGAAGAATCTCAATGAAATAGATAAAGAAAAATTTTTCCATATTAAAATAGAGTTAGGTATGCTTATCCTGGAAGCTTATAGGCCACCCATAGGCCTAATCAAATGAGAAGCTCACCGAGACACATATTCAAAGCGTATAACAGGGAAAACAAGGAATTATATTAAAAGCTGCAAGAGAGAAATACCAAATCACATTAAGAGGCAAACCAAGAAGGACCACCTCGGACTTTTCAATTCAGAACCTAGAAGCAAAATGATACTGGAGATATCTCAGTCTCTGAATGACCACAACCTGCATCAAACCATACTATAGCAATACTCAGCTTCAAATTACAAGGGGAAATAAGAACATTTTACAATAAGATAAAATTTGCAGCATTCTTGAACAGAAAGCTAGCATTACAAAAAATCCTCAAAGATAAACTTATAGTAGAACAAGCAAACAATCCTCAAAACTCACAAATCAAGGAGATTCTATAAAATTTCACACAATCAAAAAGACAACTAACACAGCTCAGACTCACTAATAAAATGTGAAATTAGTAGAGTGTATTAAAAATGTAATCTAAAAATATGCTGCTTACAGGCGACTCATCTTACAGCCAAACACATCCAAAGATTGAGGGTAAAAGTGTGAAAGAAAAAAATTATTTAGCAGGCTTATGGACACTCAAAACAAGCAGGTGTTCTAATACTTATATCTGAGAAAGTAGACTTCAACCAAAATTTAATCAGAAGACATAAAGGGCACAACATCACAGTAAAGGGAACAATACATCAGGAAGATATAATCAGAGTAAATATTTACTCCAAACAGCAACACTCCCAGCTATGTGGAAAAAATACTCCAGTACATAAAACCACTTACAGACTCAATATGATAACACTGGGAAAATTTAATATACCTCTATTACCAATAGACAGATCATCAAAGCAAATAAACAATAAAGAGATCTTCAGCTTAAACAACTCCATAAATCAAAAGGACTTAACAGACTTCTATAGATCATTCCACACTACATTGGCTGTTTACCTTCTTCTCAGCAGCACATGGAACCTTCTCCAAAACAGATCATAGTCTAGTACACAAAGGAAGTCTCAGAAAATATAAAAAGGTAGATATTATTTCATGTATCCTATCAGACCATGATGCCATGACCCTAGCAATTAACAGTAAAACTTATAACAGAAAATATGTATATATGGAGATGGAATAATACCATGTTAAATGAAGAATGGATCCAAGAAGAAAGGAGAGCAGAAATCAAGAAATTTCTGGTAGCAAATGAGAATGAAGACACAACATATTGAATCCTCTGGGACAGCATGGGAGCCGTTCTTAAGAGGAAAATGGATAGCATGGAATGCATACATGAAAAATCAGAAGATATCCTAAATAAATAAGCTTATGGACTACCTCAAACCCCTACTAAAGGAAGAACAATTTAACCCCAAAATAGCAGAAGAAAGGAAATAATCAAGATGGGAGCTGAAATCAATGAAATAGAAAACAAACAAACAAACAAAATCAATAAAAAGAATCAATGAAACAAAAAGCTGGTTCTTCAAAAAAAAAAATAAATAAAATTGACCAACCTCTAGACAATCTCACTAAAAGAAGGATGGAAATGAAGCAAATCAACAAAATCATCAATCAAAAGTGAATGATCACCACTGACCCCAAGGAAATCCAATCAATAATGAGAACCTTTTTTGAAAAACTATACGCCTCTAAATCAGATAATCTAGAAGACATGAACAAATTTCTAGACACATACAATATTCTCAAATTAATGCAGGATGGTATTGAAAGCCTAAACAGCCCAATATTAGGCACTGAATTCAATATAGGAATTAAAAGACTCCCACAGAAGAAAAGCCCAGCACTTGGCAGTTTTCCACCTTAAGTTTGCCACACATATATGGAGTAGCTAATACCTCCCCTTATTAAGCTATTACAAGAAATCAAAAAAGAGGGAACTCGCCCAAACACTTTTATTGAGGCAACCATAACCCTGACACCAAAACCCAACAACGACACATCAAAAAAAGAAAACTACAGACCAATATTCCTGATGAACACAGATGCAAAAATCCTTAATGAAGTTCTAGCAAACTGCCTTCAAAAACACATTAAGAAGATAATTCATAAGGATCAAATGGGCTTCATTCCAAATTATGCAAATCAATAAATGTGATTCATCACTTAAATATAATTTAGGACAAAAAACATCTAAATTGTTGCAGAAAAGACTTCAATAATATCCAGCAACCAATTAAGTTCAAATCTCTAGAGAAGATAGGAATCTAAGGAACTTTTCTTAAGTATGTAAAGGCCATATATGTCAAATACTCACTTAATATAATATTAAATGGAAAAAAGCAGAAAGCATTTTCACTAAACTTGGAAATAAGACAAGGCTGTGTGCTCTTACCACTTTTATTCAATATAGTCATAGAGGTCCTAGCCAGAACAATTAGGCAAGAGAAAGAAATCAAAGGGATAAGAATAGGAGGAGAGGAAGTGAAACTATCCCTTTCTTGCTGACAACATGATCATATATCTGGAAGATTGAAAAAACTCTACCAGAAAACTGCTTGAGCTTATAAACAGATTTAGCAAAGTGGCAGGCTACAACAACACCACCCACAAATCAATAGCTTTCCTATGTGCTAACAATAATAGGCAGAAGAAGAAATCAGGAGAGTAATCAAATCCTCAATATCCTCAAAAAATAAAATGATTAATGATAATTATTTTATTATTATCAAAATAATTAATTGATAATTAATCTAGCAAGGGAAGTAAAAGACCTCTACTATGAAATTATCAAAAACTGAAGACAGAAACTGAAGAAGACCTGAAAAAATGGCAAGATGTTCCATGTTCATCGTTTGGCAGAATTAATATATTTAAAATGGTCATTCTGCCAAAAACACTACACAGATTCAATGCAGTTCCCATCAAGTTACCAGTGTTATTCTTTACAGATCTTGAAAAAGCAATTCTCAATTTCATTTAGAAAAACAAGAGACCCAGAATAGCCAAAACATTAATAAGTAAGAAAAGGGCTGGAGTAGTGGCTCAGCAGCTACAGTGCTTGCCTGGCATGCGCAAGTACGCAGGTTCAAACCCCAGCACCGCATACACAACAAAGTCTCCGAGCACTGAAAGCTGCATGAAAAACTAAATAAAAATTATTTTAAATAAAGTAAGAAAGATGAAAGCAGAGGTTTCACAATAGCAGTTTTAAAATTATACTACATAGCTGTAGTAACAAAAACAGCATGGTATTTTTATCAAAATAAGGATGATGACCAATAGAATAGAACAGAACACTCTGAGACAAATTCACAAATTTTTAAGCATCTGATATTTGACAAAGGAGGTAAAAAAAAATAACATGGAGGAATTAGAGCCATTCAACAAATGGGGCTGGACAAAGACATTTGAAATTATCCTTTATCTCTCACACTGCAGGAAAATTCAATCAAAACAGATCAAGGAACTAGGAATTAAATCAGCTACCATGCAACTGCTAGGAAAAAAAATTAGGAGCAACACTCCAGCATATAGGAGTAGGCATGACTCTCTAACAAGACTACCAAAGAGAAAGTCAATAATGAATAAATGGGTTGCCATAAAATTAAAAAGCTTTTGTTCAAATAAATTGATCAAAACCATCAAGAAAGAAACTACAGAATGGGAGATAATCATGGCTGTCATTCCTCTGACAGGAGACTAATATCCAAAATTTATGAAGAACTAAAAAATACTTAATATAAAAAACACAAACAATCCAATCAATAAATGGGCAAGAGAGCTAAACAGAACTTTCTCAATAATTGAAATCTAGCAAGTCAATAAATACATGAGAAGTGTTCTAAATCACTAGTTATCAGAGAAATGCAAATCAAAACTAAATTAAGATTTCATCTCAGTCCAGTTAGACCAGCAAAGATGAAGAATATGAATGATACAGATGCTGGTAGGGTTGTGGGGATATAGGAACACTAGTACACGGTTGGTGGAACTGCAGAGTGATACAGCCAGGCACTATGCAAAGCAGTTTGGAGACTCCTCAAAAAATTATGACTGGATCTACCAAAAAATTATGACCCAGCTGTCCCTCTTCTGGGTATTTTCCCAGAAGATCTAAAACCAGCACATTTCAGTGACAGAAGAAAATCAATGTTCATACATAGCAGCTCAATTTACAATAGCCAAATTACAGAATCAACCCAGTTGATGCCAGTCATTGGATGAACTGATCCAAAACTGTGGTTTATACACACACACACACACACACACACACACACACACATGGAGTTCTACTCAGCTATTTGAAACAATGATATGAAGACATTTGAGGGTAAATGGATAGCAATGGTAGAAATTATGTTGAGTGAAATTATCCAAACCCATAGACTTCATGGACAAATATTTTACTTCTTTTGTGGAGGCTACAGGAAAACCTAGGCTTGGGTAAATGGTTGAGCACATTTAGTAGACTCCCCAAAGTCAAAGCTACATGGGGAATTATAGATATGTAGTGGGAAGGGTAGGGAAGAGAAGGGAGGGCTGGGAAAGTGAGGTATGATAGGGAGGGATCTATGGGAGGAATCAGTCACAATGTACCTTATGCTTTACGCCCCTGAGAAGTCAAATAATACACAATCACTGGATTCTGGAAAATGAATAATATAATACATAAATACATATACATAAATAATACATAAATACATATATTTATATTTGTTACTGGGGGAAATATAGGAAGACCCAAGAGAGAGCGGTGTGGGTGATGTGGGAATGATTCTGGATTAGGATCAGAGGCATATCATATTGTAAACGACACATGCATCTATGATTGTAAACAACTCAACTCCTCAATAAAATAAAAATATAAAGCTAGAGGAAATAATATGTTTAAATATAATGTAGCTGAATGCTTTGGTACATTCCTATAATCTCAGCTACTTAGGAGGGTGAGGATTCACAGGTTCTAAGCCAGCTTGGGTCATTTACTGAGACCTTATCAAAAACAAAAACAAAAAGAAACAAAACAAACAAAAAAGAAGCTCTTTAAAAATAAAGCAGTAACTAGATTATAGGATAGATAAAGAATAGCACAGAACAAATCTTTGAAAATTAAATTAATGTAGTAAATGCAGGTGAATTGGTCTCCAAAAGTATCTCTTTGTTGCAAGAGTTTCTGAAATAACTAAAGTCAATAATAAAGAAGGTAAAATGGGTAGGCTTTCACTAGAATGGCAGAGAATGTCAATGGAATATAAGACTATATTTTGTACAAAAATTTCCATGGAGCAACATTATAAGTTGCAAATACACATAGCCTCACCTTTTGTAAATCAGGTATAAGACAACTTGATATATGAGTTATTTCTTGCATTGAAAAGGAAGCAGACATTCATTTATGTACACATGCAAGAGAATTGTTTAGACCTTTAAGAATAGGGATGGGGGTACGCTTTCTATAGATTTATTTTTCACATTAATCTTTTAAGCATGTATGGTTACCATGGTGAAATTTTATTTTTTCATATTTATTTATGAGTCTTAATTGTGATCTGATGACACATATATTTGTTTTGTTCAAAACTAAAACAAATATATCCAGTAATACTGATCTACAAATCTACATAGTATAAGTTTCAAGAAATGTAGCTTCCCCTCCCCGAAATGAGATTTAAACTTTTTTTATAAGTGATACAGTCTTGACTTGAAAAATATCCTAGTATGCTCTAAATAACTCAATATTTTCAGGTAATGATCTAACTCAGTTGTTGATTTTGAATTTCCTGATAGGACATTATTTGTGCATTAAATGAATAGCTGAAGATTTGTTTATTTATTTTATTAGAGCATTACAGTTATACATAGTTGTTGGGTTCATCTTGACAAAGTAATACATGCATGGAATTTGATTTCAGTTCATCTTTCTTCTTTTTCTCTTTCTTACTCCCTCCACTCATTCTTCTTCCTCTACTCTACAGATCTTTTACCTCAAGATTTCTGATAAAACAAAATAACAGGTTTACCAAGATACTATAACTGGGAACTGCATATCTCATCACTGAGAGAAAATAATATAATACTAATAAACAGATCACAGTAATTTACAACTTCCTGAAAGACTATGCATGCATGCACGCACACACACATACACACACACACAAAAGGTTTTTCTAGTTCAGATGTGAGTGTATTTAAGTATGCAAGTGATTGCAGAGAGTTTTTAAATGCAAGTAGAGGAATTCAAAGCAAAGTCATTTTCTAGAAACATTATGTTAATCAGTATTAGCATCAAACAATGAATATATTTACTTTTATATGTAAACTGGATTTGAAATCAAATTGGAAAGAAAATTACCTATGATGAAACAATATGTTAAATTTAGGATAAAAGATAATTTCACAATAGCAAAGAGGTCTTTGTTCTGAAGTGGACACAAAAATTGTTTATTTTAAATTCTGGAGGCTGCTGGTAACGGATGCTTTTTCATTGAATATGCATAAATCACCTTATTTTCAAATTTGGATAATTTGATCTAATTTTATTTTATTTGTTATAGATACATTTGCAAAACCCAATGTATGGCATAGATTCAAAGACCTGAAAACTTTGGGAAAATTTCCCATTCTTTTCACTGCTCTTAACTTCATTTTTTCTTTCTTCTTATGATTTATTCTTATAAATTAGCTTTTTCTGATTAAGTTTTACGACTTTTTCACCCTATAATCTTTTAGGTATAAAATTATTTAAATAGACTTTGGATTTTTAGAATGTTATACATATTCAAAATTAATAACTTTGACCCAGAACTGGAAAAAATATTTTTAGATCACTAGAAATGAGAAGTAGAGCAAGTATTGTACTAATATGAAGACCTAAAATAAACTGGTATGGGAAAATAAAGATTGTTGCACATTCTGTTAAAACTCCTCTCTGAAAAGTCTTGTCTATGTCCCCTTCCCTTGAATCTGAACTACTTTGTTACTGATTTGAACAAAAAAGTAGATGGACATGATGAGCTTCCAGTTCTTGGTCCAGCCTCTAAGAAAACACATTTTGTACTTGTTTTCCTAGAGCTCTGTGCTGCAATCTAAGAAATATAGCTAGTCTAAGACTGCAAACTATGGAAAACTGAAGAAAGCCACATGGATAAGCAGCCTAGGAGAGAGTGAGATGCAGAGGAGACAGAGTAGGAAGAAAAGGAGGGAGAAAAGCAACTGAGGGAGAGCAAAATGGGTAGAAGAGAAGGGAAGTGAGAGAAATAGACTGAGAGAAAGAAAGAGAAAGACAGGGAGATCTGAAGATGACATCTGGCTGTTCCTTGGGTCTTCCAGTCCCCTGTCAATTTTCTATCATGCCACCTGAGGTTCCATACTGGGAAGCAGAGATTAGATGGCCCTGCTATGTTCTGTTCAAATATCTGACTCATGGATTCATGATATATAACATTTATAAATTGCAATTTCTAAGACAGTGCTTTTTGGAGTAGTTTGTTATACAGTAATATATAATTGGAAAAAAGAGATTAAACATCTTTGTTTATAGTCCCCAACTCTAATATGGAATTGTTCCTAACTTCTGTCACTACACTGGCTAATGGCGTTTGTCATAGCATACACCAAAATACTAAATCTACTTAAATATCCTGATTATCCAATTCTCTGAAATGGTTTATGACTTTTTAGCCAAAATGACAAGTTAAATTAGTCAAAACAGAACAGTTACGTGTATAAAGAGAACATGATATTGTTAAACAAGTTTTTAAAAGTTCATTATGCTTACCATATTGCAAGCACTAAGACTCCCAACATCCAGAAAAATCAGTGTTAGAGCTGACGTAACTGAGGTACAGAATGATCAAGTATTGTCAAGGTCACTCAATAAGTTAGTGGTAGAACTGGGATTTGAACTCAAACTTCAGAGAATGTCTAGCTCCAGATTTTATGCTATTACTTATTATAGAATATAGCTTCCAACATTCATACGAAACTGACAAATGCCACTAACAACTTTATATACTAAACATGTTACATATCATATTACCTTTCTTCTTAAGAGACTGATATGCACAGGTGTAAAGAAATCAGTTAATACAGATTTTATGTATATAGAAACAAACCACAATTGTAATCATTGTGTAAGAAATCTGAAATTCAAAATATTTAGTCTAACAAAGGCTTAAATGGATTATATTTTGTTACTATTTCACAAGATTTTGAGTCCTTGTTAAACACTGTTAGTGGGCTTAGGACACTATTCTCCTTTGTTTTTTACCATGTAAGATAAGAGACTCATTAGGAAAAATGAAACTGTTATTTCTTCTACACAACAGTTAAATTATTTATGTATGCTCTGGCAAACAGGAAAGAATGAGCCAACTGAATATCCCTTATTTCCACTTCCATCTCAGTTTTTCCATTAGAGTGAGTTCAGGAGAATATCCATGCTGCACATGAAGAGACTACGTAATTTTAGTATATTAAACATTAAACAGATTTATAAGCCTGCTGAAGTTTTCAATAGGATTATTTATATTTACTGATAAATTGAGTAGCCTTACTAATTAAAGTATTGAATTAGAATCCAGAAAAACAGGGGGTGGAGTGGTGGCTCAGCAGTTACAGCACTTGCCTGGCATGTGCAAATACATGGGTTCAAACCCCAGTACCCATGTACACAACTAAGTGTCACAGCAACGAAAGCTATGTGAAAAATTAAATGAAAATTGATTCTCTCTGTCTCTCTCTCTCTCTCACTGTCCTTCTCTCTTAAAAAAAAAAACCCAGAAAATCTTTCTGCAACTCATAAGACAGAAGAAAGACAGAAGAACTTAACCATGTCATCTGATGACTGAGCCACCACATGTTCCAATAAAAAAATGGGCATATAACTTTGACTGTGTACACTTCATTGAATTGTTATGAATTATATAATAAATGACTTCTAAACTGGAACATCCTCTTCAAACATAAGGCAGAATGATTATTGCTGCTGTAGTTAATATAATTAGATAGATATCTGGGTTGATGATGGAATTACTTAAGAGAAAGATATATTATTAATAAACTATATTTTAAGTTAGTGTATGGGAATTGCATTGATTATTTGGAAATTTCATCTCTGAAAATCACAGAAAATTTCACCTTTTAATTCCATGTCAAGAAAGTCAGCAAAACTCATCCAAGTACCCAGTGGTCTGGCAACTTTGGTGATTATGAATACAGTTAAAAGTTTATGTGGGGGGCTTGAGCGGTGGCTCACTAGTTAATGTGCTTGCCTGGCATGTGCGAGTACATGAGTTCAAACCTGGAACCACTTACACAATTAAGTCTCAGAGCAAAGAAAGCTGCATGGAAAACTAAATTGGTTCTGTATTTCTCTCTTTCACTGTCCCTCTCCCTTTAAAAAAGAAAGAAAAAAGTTTATGTGGGTGTAACATCTCTTAAGATAAACAGATTTTCTTTCAGTTATTTGGTTCTCAGGTCAATTACCTGTATCTGCAGTTGACTCTTACTAATGTAGTCCTCACTAACACAACAGGATAATACCTGAATATTTCATGTTTGGAAGGTAAGAGGGACTATACATCTGGCAGCTACTTCTGTCTTTTTGCCATATTGAAGATGTACAACTATAACAACAAATGGACACACACACACACACACACACATACACAAAGATAAAAGAAAACACAACCAAAAAAAAAAAAAACCTTGCTCCTATGCTAACAAACAATTGAACTAAGTCTTTAGGACTACATGGTGGTCTTTGCAAAAAATAAAATTGTTAAAAACGCTATGATAAAAATATTATCATGCATAATTCATTAGGAAATTATCAAAAAGTTATTGGTAACATGAGTGATAGCTATACACATTCAGGCATAGCTAAGCTAGTTAGTATAGAAAGATTTTAATCCATCCACTTGCTGTGGTTTTTCCATGAAATGACAAGAACCAAGGGGCATATGGAAATGAAGATTGCACTGATTACTTTCCTTAAATGTCCTTGTGTCCTGCAAAATGAAAGGTTCAAAAACAGGTATTGGGAGTAATTGTCTTTGCCAACTGAAACTTAGCCAAAAACAATTAATTTATATTGCATTCAACCATGAAAAATTGCAGAATACTTCAGATAAAATTTGACATTTTTCTCATTATAGACTTAGGATTTTCTATTACTGAAAGTTTAAGGAAGATCTAAATTCCAATTGTTAGTTTTTTTAAAAAAATCATTGGTGTATATGTTGATGTTTCTATTAAAGTTTATGTATTGTTTGTAATCAAAATATACATATAGGTGGGTGCAGTGGCACATGCCTGCAATCGCAGAAACTCAGGAGTTTGAGTAGGAGGATTACAAGTTCAAAGTCAGCAAAGCCCTAAGCAACTTACAAGACCCTGTCTCAAAAAATATATATATAGGAGCACATAGAAGATGGCAGCCACCCCAGCAGCAGTGACTCCGAGAGACTCCTGAGAGTCACCTCATGCTGCAGGTCTGCACGTGGATTCCCACAATAGGACAAAGCTCCCAGTGTGGGTGAACATTACCCCCGCTAATTTTTTTAACTCCAAAGGAATAGTGTGGAGCATTAATGAAAATAAAAGAGGAAGTTTGTGGCACCTGTGGCACCTGTGTGACCGGCCCCACACAGAGCGGGTAGGGGAGCTTACCTGAAGGGGAGGAAACGGAGCAAGTTTCCTAATCAAATACCCTAATTGGGCCTCGAACTCCCTGATCTGACTGCTCTTCATTTCCATGAACTTGGAATAAAGCTCAGGAATTAATTGCTCACATTAGCGAATTTACAGCTGTTTCTGCAAGCAGCAGCAGCCAGCGCTCGATTGTGACGTTTTCCTGAGGGTGGGGCTGGCTGATCAGCAAAAAACGCTCTTGGGGTCTCAGCTGACTCGGTCAGAAAACCAGAATCTAAAATGGAGCAAGGGAGCGAGTTTCCTAACCACGTACCCTAACCCGGCCAGCTGCGAACTCCCTGATCTGACTACTCATAATTTACCTAATCTTGCATAAAGAGCTGGGAATTAATTCCTCACATTAGTGAACTCATAGCTGTTTGTGCTGTGGCCAGTTGCCATTCCCTGAGGGTGGGACGTGTCCCTGTGGGCGGGGCGGGTCACCCAGCAGCATTACGGGGCCTCAGTTCCCG